>CAAKHF010025254.1:20636-32899 GCA_901007745.1 Hippocampus kuda | reverse complement strand
GCACCCAGACTCTTGCCCCAAGTCAGCTGTGATTGACTCTAGCTTCTTGCGACCTTGATCAGGACCTGTTGCAGAAAATGGAGTGGTGGATAGGTATCAAATCTTGGATGATTGCTCATTTCTTGGCTTGATCCAGATTTCTGTCACAGGTCCAGTTTTCCAATAGCGTCTGGTGGTCTGTGGTTGACAAAAGCTCCGACTTAGACTGCCAATAAACAGCCATTCTCTGATTCTGTTCAGAAAAAAAAAACTGAAATGAAGACACTTTCATACACAGGGAGTAGATCAGCTACATCAGACAATCCAATGAATGAATTATTTTGGGGCATGTCTATGAACTCCTGGCATTTCCAGATATTAAACGAGCAGTGACTCATCATTGTCATCGAAGCAGCAGCCATCCATCTGTGCTCACCCGACATTTGCTTGGCACAGACAGCTTGTATGAGACCTTGGAAAGTGACTTCAGAGATTTGTTTTGAATGCATGCTATATGTTGGAAAATAATTGCCGAATATATGTGCAATGACCGAGACCCGTGGAGCACAGCGTTGCTGTTTTTCAGTATTTCAATTTTCCAGATTTCTTTTTTTTTTTTTTTGAGTGCCAAAAACAGCATCCTGTGACGCACTTGGACATGCAGCATGAGTCGCACCACCCGCATGGTATAACAACCGAGGCGTTTACATCATCAGTGGTTATCTGGCGCAATTGTGAGTGACTTAGTTATGATTACTTGGCCCATTTTTACTGTTGCAAAGTGCAGCTATGCCTACAAGTGGAAATCTTTCCTGGATGCCACAGAACACTAAATATCAACCACTTTTACTTTTCAAATCTTGGCAGCTCTGTTACGGCTTAACAAAAGCAAAGATAGCAGTGAACCCAAACGCAAATAGGAGACTTTTGATGAGAGATTTAAGAGACTGTTTAACGAAAGCGAGAGTCTGATGATCTCGGTCAGGACACAAGGGTTGGCTGGGAACAAGAAGGTGAGTTTCTGGCTTAATGTTGTGAAGCTGATGACGAGACGAAATGGCACAATGGATCATTGTTGAATCAAGTAGTCTGTGAAGGAAATGCGGAACCAGGCTCAACAGGGAGACACTGGTAGGATGACAAACGAAAGTTTCAGGAACCGAGCGCGTGCATCGGGAATGGCCAAAATATCACTCATAACATGTGAATCATCTGGCACCTGCTTGCAAATCAGCAGAGCTCTTATACTCAGGAGGTAATTGCGGATCAGATGCAGGTGTGTGAACCCCCCTCCGGAAATGACCCGCCCAGCCTGATAATTAAAAGCAACAAAAAAAAAACCAAAAAAAAAAACACAGGGCCACAGGAAAATAAAGGAACAAGTTTGAACAGTAACACAGAAGGAAAAGGGTCTGTGACACAACATCACAGGCTTGGCCCTCTTTTGATTTTGTGTCTTTTATTGAAACTATTGTAATCCTTACAGGTTACTGAAAGGACTTGGGAGGTACAATATTCCTTCCAAGTGTTCAAATGTGTATTTTAATTTAAAATTCAATCATCGTAAACAGTTATTCATTCATTCATTTTCCGAACCGCTTAATCCTCACAAGGGTTTGCGGGGGGTGCTGGAGCCTATCCAAGCTGTCTTCGGGCAGTAGGTGGGGGACACCCTGAATCGGTTGCCAGCCAATCGCAGCGTAAACATTTACAATTGACTAAATGTATTTTTTAAAATGGAGGCTTGCAGTGTTAGAACTGCTTGCAAGATTTGATTATTGCGTTACTTTCTTCGTCCCGCTTCCCTTGTATCTCTAAAAAAAAAGACTGAACCCTAACTAATATGCACAATACTCATAATGGTGCGTTTATGTAACACTAGGTGTCGATTGTCATAAATACGCATCAGTACGCACAATGGAAAAAAGGGTCACATAAGTCTTCACGATCGCCGGTGCAAGACTCCAATAACCCACGTCACATGCGTGGCCAACTCCATCATTCGTATCATGCACCGACTCCAAAAGGTCAATTTCTGCTTTCTTATTTTAAAGGAAATGAGAGAAGCTGCTTCGATTGGCTGTGAGTCGTCTGCATTCCATCCTGCAATGGCGCACAATGGTGCAAAGGCCCCATCCTATCTACGTGGATCTAGGGCAATACAAAACAAAAAAAGATAATCCGTTCCAGAAGACTGTTCGAAACCGAAACCACACTCTTTTTTTTTTAAATTTTATTGAACACATCTGCTCACAATGGAACGCTACACGAGGAAGCGTCACTTCACCGTCTACCCGAGGAAGCTTAAGGAAGGCGAGAGGAGTCAAGTGGCGCATTCAAGTGCGCTCAGTTTGGTCAAGAACCGATTTTTGGTCGTAATCCGAGGCATAAAAAACTCGAAATTTTTGGTCGAAAACCGATTTGGTCGAGAGCAGAGACGTTCGAAAACCGAGGTTTGACTGTACGATCAATTAAAAGTCCCAAAAAAAGAGAGGAAAAAAAATCGGTGAGTCTGCAAATTGGTGAGTGCTGACCTGCAAATATGCAGGATGTAGTTTTACCTCAGTGCAGAGGTACTGGGTTCGATTCCAGCTCTGGCCTTCCTGTGCGGAGTTTTCATGTTCTCCCCGTGCCTGCATGCGTTTTCTCTGGGTCCTCCCACATTTCAAAGACACGCATGACAGGCTGATTGAACCCTCTAAATTGTCCCCAGGTGTGAGTGTGAGTAAATTTGTTATTCGTCTGTGTGTGCCTTGTGATTGGCTGGCACCCAGTTCAGGGTGTCCCCCGCCTACTGCCCGAAGACAGCTGGGACAGGCTCCAGAATGCCTTGCGACCCTTGTGAGGATAAAGCGCATGAGAAAATTGATGGATGGATGGAAAATATGCACGCACCATTTCCGTATTTGGGTTATGGAGACATGATATTTTCCAGTCACTAGTCCAGCTCATGGTAATAGTATCAACTCTTTAAAATATACTCGCAATCTGCTGGAATTATGCTGAGTTACCATAAATGACATATTACCTTATTATTTGCTTCACTTATCCAAGTGGCGGCGAAGCGACCAAAGCATTTAATGAGCCGTTTGCTGAATCGCAGTACATGTTGGTCCGTGTGAACACAGACTTGCACAATTTATTTTGACATGCTGAACTCAACTTTGAGGGCACAAAAACAACCACAGAATAGAATAAAACGTCTTTGTCACTTTCTATGGAACAGATTCAACAAATTTGAACTTCTAAAAACAAAAGACAAATAAAATAATAATGACAAGCATATACTACTAACTGCAGGATGAGGATAAATGTTCCCATGAAGCTTCATGATGGTGCTGCGGAAATCCTCTCTCTCATGGTCGGGTGCCTCGCAAATAAAAAGGTTGAACGTAATTGCCAGCATACCACAGACTTGGCTGGAAGGATTTTTTTGAAAAAGTCAAAATTTCGGAGGTCATTTCCCCCGTGTAAAGCATCAGCTCTGAGTTATGGAATGTATCTACTGTATTACAAAAACCAACGTTAAGACAATTTCAAAGAATTACATTATTTTTTAAAATTGTCTTAATTGTCTTAAGCCAGAAGCCCGTACGCCTCCGTATTTTCCACCGGAAATATGTCATGCGCTGCCATGCATAGAGTCCAGACAGTGCTCTCCTCCGAGTTGGCAACGACCTCAAAATTAATCCTGACAACGTTAAAGTTTCTATCCTTGTTCTGCTCGATCTTAGTGCCGCTTTTGGCGCAGTCGTACCATTTTGCTTCATCGTCTTGAACACCATATCGGCCTCAGGGAGACTAGTCCTCCTCTCTCATGAATAGACCATTTTCAGTTTGTCTTGGTGACCGCAAGTCAGATCATGTCATCTTTCCGTGTCGTGTTCCACAGGGATCTATTCTTGACCCTCTACTGTTTAATTTATACATGCTCCCACTTGGTTCGATTACGGCATACATATCATATCATTCGTATGCTGATGACACCTACGCCCACTTGAGGATTTCATTCAGTGCAATGGCAATTCCAACACTTGATGAGAGAGAATTTTCTCCAACTTGATGACAAAACAGAAATGTATTTGTAGACCCGAAGGCTCCGATGCGTCTGGTTTCATTGCTGGTGACTCCTTTCTCTGTAAAACCCACTGAGCACATCAGAAACCGAGTGTGTCTTTTTTTTTTTTTGACGAAGATCTCAACTTTGAAATGAATATTTCCGTGATTTCCAAGACTGCATTTGACCATTTAAGGAACATATCAAAAATTAAATTTTTTGCCAAACTCTCACAAATTGGTCATGCATTAATTTGCAGTTGTTCCATCCAGCACTTAAAAAACATTACCTGATTCAAAATGCTGCTAAAAATAACAGATACAAGCACATCACACCAGAGTAAAGTCCAGAATCGATTTTATTCGTTTTTGAATCTCTTAATGGGGGTGATATTAGACAGACACTTTTGATCCACAGGGATATCTCTCTTTGATGTGCCTCCTATACATTCAACATCAGCTGAAGGTGCTTTTAGTTAGTGGTCCAACACTCACTAACTTTTAAATTATGGTAGCTTTTCGGTTCGTCAGTTTGTTTATATTAATGTGAATTTTTAATGTTTTGCCATCTTGCTTTTGACATTGAAAGAAAATTGACATTGACATATTTAAATTGGCATTTTGCATACATGCGGTTAGGAAGTGTGTGGTCCTGTATGCCCCCCACTTTTTATCATGCACTGTGTAGTAAAATATCTCGATACATGGGGCTGAGAAATAGTCCCATGCAAAAAGCTTCGTTTTGTCAGCTGAATAAGCGGAGTGAGAAATATTGTAATTTGTGGTGAATTGCAATTTTCAGATCTTTTTGCAATTATCCGTTTATCTATAGCACTAAAATTAAACTGCCAAACTGTTTTTTTTTTTTTTGTCTCTCTCTGTGACCTGTGATTGGATGGTGACCAGGGTGTACTCCCCGCCTCTCACCCTCTCTGTGCTTGGCTCTAGCACATCTGCAATCCTACAAAATGGATGGATGGAAATCTTTAAAGTATTATTCAGCAAAAATGATAACTAAAAACTACATTTAGATCCCAGTTTGATATTTGGATAACAAAAAATATGCTGAGGTGTTCTCTGCCTTTTGTCTTCGTCATCCCAGCTTTTCTTCCCACTCTTTGATCGCTGCATATTGGCTTCATATTCTTCTGCTATATCATTCCCTCATTTTCTCCTGTCCTTGAGGGAGCTGTTCTCCTATCTATTTTTATCATGCGGCCTGGAATGAAAGCAAATGGGAACAGAACCGGAAAGAAGAACATCCATTCTTCTCTGTCACCACTCACTAAATTCTGCCCCACTGCCCCGCTATGCTTCTTGCTTTCAGTAGCCTTTTATAACATTGTTCCGTCACATATTTTTTTTATCACCCTCCTGTTATTGTTCAACACCAACATTGTTGTGTAGCACAACCTCAATTTCAATCAGTTCTGGATCTCCAACCCGCCTTAAGTTATCCATCCATCCATTTCCATTTCCGCTGTTACAGCCAACGATATATTGGGGCGGTTGATTCAGTTTTTATTTTTGTGTTGAGGTTAATCTTGCGTGGCTCGGTGGTCAACTGGTTAGCACGTCAGCCTCACATTGTAGAGGTTCAGTGTTCAATTCCGACTGCAGCCTTCCTGTGTGGAGTTTGGATGTTCTTCCGTGCCTGTGTGGGTTTTGTACGGGTACTCTGGTTTCCTCCCACATTCCAAAAACATGCATGGCAGGCTGATTGAACACTCTAAATTGTCCCCAGGTGTGAGTGTGTACGCGGATGGTTGTTCGTCTATGTGTGCCCCGCGATTGGCTGCAACCAGTTCAGGGTGTACCCCGCCTACTGCCCGAAGACAGCTGGGAAAGGCTCCGGCATGCCCTGCGACCCTTGTGGGGAAGAGGATTTTTGTATCACATTTCCGGAGACTGAGAGTGATTCCTTTCTCTCCTATGCAGTTAACCCAAGAGAGGTGCGTTACAACCGCTTTTTCTGTTCAGGGTCGAGAGGAGCTGGAGACTCTCCCAGCTGACTTCAGGCAAAAGATGGACCATACCTTGATTGAACTAGTCGCCAGTCAATTGCAGTGCACATTGAGGGACTAGAAATCATTCACATTAACATTCACACCAACAGCAAGCCCTCAATGTCTGCACCAAAGTCAGGCGAATGTACTGCACCACGAGTGACAGAAATAAATTTTTTAATTCTAATAGTTTATTGTCTTCTGTGGCTATGCAGGCCAATCTGAAGAAGTTCATGGACCTTATACTCCACAATCAGGTGGACAAAGTGTCTAAGATGTTAGAGAGAGGCCTCGATCCCAACTACCATGACAGTGACACTGGTGGTAAGTCAACACCAAATGTTAACTCGAAACTTTGAATATTACAATGAATTGTTTAATACTAATAATAATACTAATAGCCATACTACTACTACTACTACTAATAATAATAATAATAAATAAAAATGAGTTATTATTATTAAATGTGCAAATTGTTTTTGTGTGTGACTCCTATGCCCGCTGTTTATTTTGTTCCTTGAGTTTTTGACATGGAACTCACAAGTGACACACAAAGGTGGAAACATATGCAGTTAGTTATCCCAAGAATCATATTTCCTGGTACGACTTTAACCTTTCAACCCAAACCATATGTGATGTATGAATGAAACCATGAATGAAGTACTTCATTCAAACATCAACACCCCCATTGATTTAAGCAGTTAGTTTTGGCTAAGTACCAGAATTTTAAAAATGACACTAGACTCAACAGTCTTATCTATAATGTGTCATCATATTATCTTTTCCATTAACTTATTTTCACAGAAGCAGGAGAATAATTATGAATGAAAGCCACTGTATAATTTGAGATAGATTGATATCAGCATGTCATACAATGCAGATAGTATTGGAACAATATCATAATAACAACAAGCAATATTACTGAATAATGAAAAATACTGTCAAACAATTACAGAATCAAACGGTGTTGCTATATTTTATATCTATAAAATAAAGGGGCCAGTGTTTCTAATGGAATAGGTATGTTTAGATTGATCTTACCTTCAAAACTTGATAAAAATAAAGTTGATATCCTCTGATCCAAACCCCACAAACAGGCAAGAAAAAAACCCCTCAAAAGCCCATTTGGGAAAAAAAGGAGACACATTGAAAAGGGCGTGTAGATTGGAGCCCCACCTTCCGAGATAACCAGGCTGTAATGAATGCCGAGAGAGCATCATTTACCTCTCAGAAGCCAAGTTGGCTGCTCTCTGAGGAGCTGTAAAATGTAAACATAAGAATAAAGAAGGGTGTAAAATAAAACAATCTGAAGCCATGATGATGTATTCTTTATTGTATACCCAAGAATACCATCATGTCTGCTATTTCAAATACCCATCACACTCTACTGTATGTTTCTGTCACTTCTAGAGAGCCCTTTGACCTTTACAGCACATCTGGATAACGTGGTGGAGATCATCAAGGTTCTTAAGAACGGGGGTGCTCACTTGGACTTCAGAGCCAAAGACGGCATGACAGCCCTCCATAAAGCAGCACGTTCCAAGAACCAAGTTACGCTCACGGTAAGAGAAAATATTGGGCCTGATTCACCAAGTTCTAAAATAGCAGGTGCTCAGTTGTGTGTTCTTTTCACTCACTTTAACCGATTGCGTGTGCTGTTGGCAACAGATGTAACAGTTGTGGAAACTGACGTATTGAAAAGACGGTTTTGCGCTTTAGGTAGCGCTGATGGTTTTGTCCATGAACATTTTGGTAGAGTACTACTATATGCACAAAATTACATTTAAAATGTTTGAATTGAACGTAATTGTGGAAGATTTTAAAAAAACCAAACATTTACAGAAAAGAAATCTATCACTGCAATATATTTGGGAAGCCAGCTATAACATGAAAGCTATGTTTGGTTTGATTTCCTTGCACTAAGCACATCTCCCTATCTCCCTATACTGCGTAACATTGCATCTAAAGCTTTGCACACCATTCCCAAACAACTCCACAGTGTGCACAAATGACCCAGACACAAGAAAATGCAGAGTTTAAAGGAGTTTTGTCATTAGCGATATGGCATGATACCTTCTTGTGACTAGCTCTAAATCAGGGGTGTCAAACTCATTTTTGTCACGGGCCACTCTGAAGTTACGTCTTCCCACACGGGGCTTTTATGACAGTGAAACTACAAAAATATTTGATTATCTCATGGCATTATAACTTGTACACCACAAATTAATGGATTGTCAGTTTTGAAATCAGTCAATTATAATAGTTTGTCACTTATTGTTCAAGTGACTGTAGACAACGTAACAAAATTATTGCAAAACCCATTTATTACACATGACAATTTGACAGTTTGGTACATTTTTTTTAACCATCATGCAAGTTGGGTGGCCTGGTGGTTGAGTGGTTAACGCGTGGACCTCACAGTGCAAAGGTTGTGGGTTTGATCCCGGCGCCGACCTTCCTGTGTGAATATTGCATGTTCTCCCTGTGCCTGCGTGGGTTTTCTCCAGATACTCCGGTTTCCTCCCACATTCCAAAAACATGCATGGCAGGCTGATTGAACACAATAAACTCCAATAGGCTCCTGCATGCCCCGCGACCCTTGTGAGGATAACGCGCACCAGAAAATGGATGGATGGATTATGCAAGTTGATACACATGTTTTTCTTTTGGGTGGGCAACTTTCAGACACGGTATTTAAAAGATGCAAAATCAACCGTGGCAATTCATGTGGAGCTTGGCAAGTCACATTGAGTGCAAAATTCATCTTTTTTTCAAATATGCAAAATTCACGAAATGAACCGCACAAAACTATTTCCTGTTTGAGAGTCTCATTCCTGGGTGCACCAAGTTTGTCGATCAGCTTCCACAGGTCTTTGCATGAGCAGCCAAGTTTACACCCGTTTTTGCACATGCATATATCTTTCATATATCAGACCCATAAATGTTAATGCTCTGTTTGCGTCATGTTTTATTCACACCTGCTTTTGTCAACATCTCGGGGTTGTAATCCCATTGCTGAGAGAAAATATGTTCAGACATGACTCCACAGGCACCCAAACATACTCATGTTTTTTTCACCTATAGAGGCATTAAGGGATAACAACTGGTTTTCTATAGGCATATGCTAACCATGACCTTTTGCAGTTTGATGTTCCTGATACATCTGATTCATTGCCTAAATCTCTTTGATCTTTGTGAAAAGGCAGTTTTACAATTGTAATATTCATCTTTTTGCATGTGACTTGTTTAAATCAGTTTTGGTGTTTTATTTTTTTTGCCCATTGTCTTCGCATAAAAGCAGCATATGAAATCATCTTTGTGCGAGGTGACCTCAGAAATACAAGCATTAAGCATAGGGTGAAGCCGATTATTCTCTCAATTCAAAAATAAGAATTCTTGCACAGCAACGAAATGCCGCAATGCTTAATACCGTACTTTAAATTGAAACAAGAAAAAGTGTTTGGCATTGCGAAATTTTGACCTATAGATAAATACTTAAAGTAACATTTGAAGTGTTTTAACTATCATGCAATTGCACAGCTAATCAAAATATTGTCTATATGGAGATGTTTAAAATATATGAATTTTTGCCAAGCTTGCAAGGGAGGAAGTCATGGTTTTTGCCTCATTCAAATCTAAAGTGCAATCACATTCGTAAATGAATGGCTTCTGGTTTTTGAAATGTAAATTTCAAAGACCTGGCCGATCTTCGACCCACTTTTCTCCAGATTGTCGCTATGTTTCTCCATTTTCTGTTTTCTCTTCAATCATTTTCTTCTCTTTTCCTTCTGATCGCTATTTTTTATTTTTCTTCTTCGTGCTACCGCTATTTTTCTTTTTATTCTTCGTGGCAGCGGTTCGCTTTGGCCTGGGGAGTCAAGTTCAGCATTCACTTCAATGATATCTGGCGCCATCTAGCGTCGTGAATGGGTATAATGTCTAGACCCCAAATATAAGACGACCCCCACTTTTTCAGTCTTATTTCAATGCAAAAAACACCGTCTAATATAAGGGCCAATACGGTATGACACAAGCGATTGAATATGGATGTGAGGAAAGGGAGTCCTTTTTAGCATTTGTTAACTATTCCTATTACAGTAAGTGTTTCAATCAGTTACTGTCACTCCTGTAAAACTTTGCAATCATACACATTTTTTTTCTGGTGATGGCGACTCAGTGGCACTTAAGCTGTCCAGTGTTTTAACCAGGCAGCCATGACCGAGACTGCATGTTCCCCTGTAATTTTCATGGTTTGTGCAATTTCTCTATCCACTGGCACAGCACCATCATTGTCATTCAAACATCAAAGTGGACAGGACTGCCCATATGTTCATCGAACGAGGGCAGAAATGATGTGGCTAAAAACAAGAAGCTACACAACCATATGTTAAATGATGAACAAAAAAAAATCTGTGACACGACTATCTTCTAGGTTGCTGTGACTGCAACATTTGTAGCTTTATTGCAGTTTGTGAGGCTTGACATCATGCTTGATTTCTTTTGTCTGCACTATGTACAATGTACTGTCGAAAGAGGAGCTCAAATGTATATTTTTCTGGTCCACGCTACATGGTTGGCACAATTTTTGCACTTAGAAAACCAACTGACCATGTTTTGATTCAGTCAGAAACTGGAATGGGTGACGGAGCTTGCTCAATAATTCAGGGACCGTTCTGTTCTGTCCTATTTGTTTTGGACTCGCCACTCACACCCTCATATGTACTCATTTTGCAGACACTGTTGGAGCTGGGAGCATCTCCAGACTACAAGGACAGTCGTGGTCTGACTCCTCTGTATCACAGCGTGGTTGTGGGAGGAGACCCAGGTTGCGGCGAGCTCCTTTTAAACCATCGCGCCTCTGTGTGCTGCCAGGATGAAAATGGCTGGCATGAAATTCACCAGGTATACCCCACACAAGCGCCCCACGTCATTCATTCAGCAGCTGCACTCATTTTCACCGAGGCAATTTGAACTGCTTAGTTATATGGAGTAGCTTGCTTTTGGTCAATACGTGGACACACAGTGTGGCAGCTGCTACCCACTAGAGAAGATAAAAGACATGCTGGGCAAGACGCCCTGCAGCTATGACAACACTATAAGCATCTCCACATTGTGTGTGTGTGTGTGTGTGTGTGTGTGTGTGTGTGTGTGTGTGTATAGACCATCAGTTTTATCAGACTGTTCATATCTCACTTCCAAATCCTTTGCCTTCCCAAATCTGTCACGGTTCAGACCCAAATATCAGCTTTTTGGCTGCTTATACAATGGAAAGAATAATTCCTGCAAGTAAGTTCTTATGCTACATTCACAGCAAAGGCGAAATGACAATTTCACCTTCTGGGAGTTTTAATCTTGAGAGTACAAATGTTGCCGCTTCATTCATGTCATGCCGCAACAGAGAATAGGAAGATTTCCACCTTCTCCGATATGACAGAGAAAAAGATTGCATGAACGTCACTCGTCAGTCAGTAGGCTGGTGGTTATGCAAAAACTGACAGGGAAGCTCCCGACATCGACAGCTCGTTAAGTGTCAACATCGCAGACCAGCCAGCAGTACAAAACCTCACAACACTTTTTCTTCTTTTCTTCGAATCACGAGACATTATGCTCTTTTTGCAGGAAACATCCCAATCCATTTTAAAATGCTGCACCAGATTGCCTTTATTTGCCACAACCATTGTTACATTGCAGATCAAACAAACAAGCTTCAGATGAGAATAAACCCCCAAAATTTCTGAACGGCTCTGATCATTAGCTGCAAGCTAAATGTGACTTCTGTTTACTTCTTGTCATGCAGGTCACGTGCGATGTACGTTAAAGGTGACCTACTCGTTTCTTTAAAAAAAAAAATGTAAAAAATTATTTTTTTGTGGACGCTAGACTGGGTATCATGTACGCAAACACATTCATTCATTCATTCATCTTCCGAACCGCTTTATCCTCACTAGGGTCGCGGGAGGTGCTGGAGCCTATCCCAGCAGTCTTCGGGCAGTAGGCGGGGGACACCCTGAATTGGTAGCCAGCCAATCGCAGGGCACACAGAGACAAACAACCATGCACGCCCGCACTCACACCTAGGGACAATTTAGAGTGTTCAATCAGCCTGCCATGCATGTTTTTGGAATGTGGGAGGAAACCGGAGCACCCGGAGAAAACCCACGCAGGCCCGGGGAGAACATGCAAACTCCACACAGGGAGGCCGGAGCTGGAATCGAACCCGGT
>CAAKHF010025254.1:0-11165 GCA_901007745.1 Hippocampus kuda | reverse complement strand
GTCGGAGAGCTTTTCAAAGGTATCATAAAGTGTTGTGGCACTCCATCCACTGTCTGTCTTGAGAGTACAAAATCTGATTGCAGAATCACATACTTCATCTTCACATTGTATGATGTGACACAGTCAAATGTATTGCTTTAGGCCTATTCCCTTTTTGTCCATAATTTATTTCACCATATATTTTTTGTAATTCATCATTCTCAAGAGTCAAAATGACGTGAAAATCATTGTGCGGTTTAAATATAACTGCTTGTAATTATACACATGACCAGCAAGTGGTTTTGTGTGCACTTAAGGGACCAAGAAACGAAACCTTGCTCGAACCAAATGGTTGAAATGGTTCAAAGAGCCAATTATAATTATTTAATAAAACAGGAAGGGAACAAAGTCAACAAGCCTTGGTAGACATGACACCGAATTGCAAATCCAGCACGGTCATGCAAGGAAGTTGTTTGCAGTCTTCGTGGACTGCTTCAAAAAACACCACTGCAGCCAATATTTGTTTCTGGATTGATGAACAATCGGGCCTCTTCAAGATGGATGGATGCATAAACAGATGCTTTATTCGTCCTGTGAGTGAATATAGAGAATTTAGAAACAATGGTATGATGCTGAGCTGCTAGGACGAGCAGTCGTTTATCGCAAAAAATTCATGTGAAATGACGACGCTTGTCTCATTTTTTCTTTTATCTGTGCATCATCATAATATTGAAAAAAAAATGCTTGTACTCCCAAATGACACACACATGGTTTTAATGTAGAAAATTGTGTAGTAAATCTTTTTGAACTGTTTACAACACTGTCAACTAAATTGGGGCTCAGAAAAGTGCAGACCATCACCAAAATTGAACTTGAAAACTGCCGTATTTTCTGCACTATAAGGCGCTTCGGATTATAAGGCGCATCTTCAATGAATGGCTTATTTTAAAACTGTTTTCATAAATCGGGCATTATGCATATCCATGCATAGAATAGTGGCTGGGGTTGCACTATGCATCCACTAGATGGTGCTGCACTAAAAGGATACAATACAAGACAGTAATCCCTCGTTTATCGAGGTGAATGGGGACCAAAACCACCCGTGATAAACGAAAATCCGTAAAGTAGCGTCCAATTAACATAAACAGGTAAATTATTTTATTTATTTATTTTTTTAAAAGTCTGCAAACGGTCCGCGAGAAGCTGCAAAACAACAGCGAGTCACATAGAGCAACATTTACAGTACTGTACTCCATGTATATTAAAATATATATATATATATATATATATATATATATATATATATATATATATATATATATATATATATATATATTTTTTTAACATTTGAAAAAATCCGCGATGCACGGAACCCACGACAAACGAACCGCGAAGTCACAAGGGATCACTGTACAGCTTTTTTTTTTTTTTTTTTTAATATATAGAGCCTTCACAATCGCTGCATCTGGAACAAAGCTATGAGAACTGGTCACACTCACGGGAATATGAATAAAAACGCCATTACAAAACAATCAATGAAAGACGAAAGTTAAGAAAGACAACTGATTCAACAAAAAGGAACACAAAGGGTGTGTTGGCGAATGCACATGCCAATTAGCTTCGGGCAGAACCCTTTGAGGTTGCAATTGGTTCCTGCTAATAAGCACCACTAGATGGCATAGGCACAGGGAAACAACTCAATGGCAACTGTAAAGGGAGTTCCAGGCTCATTATGTTAGCTGCATCGGATTATAGGGCGCACTGTCGGCTTTTGAGAAAATTGAATGCTTTTAGGTGTGCCTTATAGTGCGGAAAATATGGTAAGTATTTGTCCGATCTTGTCGGGGAGAGAAGTTTTTCACAGACACGGGTTTGTGTTCTGACAAAATTAGGGCAGGAAAAGGCTATAAATGTTTTCTTAAATTATTCTTGTAAAGCCACACACAAGGCTTGGCAACTCGTGCAAGATTAGGCAATATTAAAATACAATGTTGGGTAATTTAGCATCTTTATTTCCAGTTAAGCAGGGCATCGTTATCACAGACAGAAAACAGGTTTACATGAGAGCCGCTAGTTCTCAGCAAAAAAATCCGGGCAAAATCTGTAAAAGCTCAAACACGAGAGGCCCAAACAGAAGCTCTCCTACTGACAGTGACCCCAACACAACGACAAGCAGCCACTAGACATGCTGTGGACTCACTTGTTTTCAAGAGGAAAATAGCGCTCTTTGGCACTGACTATCTTTATCATGGTTGCGCTCTCCACCTACACGTAAAGCCAAAAGCTGATTTGTGCCTGTGTTCTGAGTGGCTGACATCCGAGGAGATTTTGAACATTGCAGTTGGTCACTGGAGAAAACGTGAGAAGTTTCTACAGAACTTGTAAAGATGCTAAGGTTTGCTCCAATTAATCCGTAAGTATATGAATGGATAGATGGAAACCAATCAGTGGTGCTCACTCATAGTTGGCAGGCAAGTCAGAAGACTCGAACTAAGACAATTAATCAAAATACCCATTTTATTGATAATTTAAAATTTGGGGCCACAATATGAAAGACAATCAGGAGATAATTGCTCGAATTTTATGGCAGTCCAATCCAAAGTGTAGGCTGAACAAGATTTCTTGAACTTTCTGATAGAAATAAAAAACAATGAGACAGACATAAATTTGGCCGAAGCTTTGTTAATAGAAACCATTGACAGAGTGTCAACTGCTGCTTGAGGACAAAATAATATTTGTTGTTGCTGTTGTGTTAGCACGTCGACCGCACAATGCAGAGGTCGTTGGTTCGATCACAGCTCCTGTGTGGAGTTTTCATGTTTACCCCGGGCCTGCGTGGCTTATCTCCGGGTATTCTGGATCCCTCCTACTTTGCAAAAAACATGCATGGCAGATTAAAGGAACACTCTAAATTGTCCCTCGGTGTGAATGTGAGCGTGGATGGTTGTTCGTCTCTGTGTGCCCTGCGATTGGCTGGCAACCGGTTCAGGGTGTCCCCCGCCTACTGCCCGAAGACAGCTGGGATAGGCTCCGGCAAACCCCCCCCCCCCCACCCTTGTGAGGATAAAGCGGATCAGGAAATGGATGGATGGATGTTGCTGTTGTTGTTTTTTTCATGGGCAGCATCAGTATTACACTGTAATCCACTATTAAATACCAGTAGAAGTATCAGCGCACTGTTGGTATGAATAATGTGATGACTAATAAACTTTTAATCCACTCAGGTGAAGACAAATTTACACATACATTTGACAAGCAAAAGGAATTAAAACTTATTTATCCATCCGTCCATTTTATAATCCGCTTATCCTCACAAGGGTCCCGGGGGTCCTGGAGCCTATCCCAGCCGTCTTCGGGTAGTAGGCGGGGGACACCCTGAACCGGTTGCCAGCAAATAGCAGGGCACACAGAGACAAACAACCATCCATGCTCACACTCGCACCTAGGGACAATTTAGAGTGTTCAATCAGCCTGCCATGCTTGTCTTGGAATGTGGGAGGAAACCGGAGTACCCAGAGAACGCGTTAACCACTGGACCACCGCGGCGCCCTCATTGTTTCCCTGTTAGTGTTCCTGTGCCATTGAGTGGTGATTATTAGCAAGAACCAATTGTAACATAAAAGGGTTCTGCCCGACGCTAATTAACACGTGCATTCGCCAACACACACTCAAACAAAAAACTACTTTGTGAGCTCTGTGCAGCCATTATGAAACGAAGATAAGACGAAAAGCATAGGTAACTACTGACTAAACGAAGGAAGAAGGACTTCTAAGGATATTTCCTTTTAGCGTAGCTCCATCTCGTGGATGCATTGCGCAACCACATCCATTATTCTATTCTATGTGCCATATAATGCAGCGCAGCCTATATATGAAAACATTTTTGAAATAGGCCATTCAATGAAGATATGCCTTGTAATCTGAAGCACCTTATGGTGCAGAAAATATGGTAATTCCATTTTCAGAGCAGCATTCCATGATAATTTGTGTTTGGTTTTGTTAATACTACGGCAACATTTTCTCAATTCAAGATTGTGTACAATCACGCTCATGTAAAATAGGGGATTGCTCATAGCATTACTCCGGGTACCTTACGCTACGGCGTATTTCCATTGGCAGAATACTGCTAAGGACTCCTTACTCTTCAATGGTAGCTCTTTAGTGGTATAATCATCAGGTCTAATCCTCCTTAAAGAGAGTGGGCACGTTGCACATTTGACAACCGCTTTCAAGCATCATCATTAGGAGCCACATTATTAACGCGGGAGTTCAGGCACAGCTGACTGAGGCATGCTTTCGTTGTGCTGATGTTTGTGCTCCTAATTACACTGCGTGGGTGTGTGGCCATACCATTTGATAATCTCATGTGTCAGTGTACCGTCTGAGTATGTGTGTGTGTGTGTGTGTGTGTGTGTGTGTGTGTGTGTGTGTGTGTGTGTACCGCAGCCAGTTCTTTATTCTTGACAAAAACAAAAAAATGCATTGCAACAAAATTTAGCTGTCATATGCCCATTTCTCATTGATAAAGGGCATTTAGGGTGCGAAAACATTCTTGTACAACTCCACTTTTTGCTATGTTTGAGTTGTCATCTCTTCCATCTTTCCTTTTTGATCCTCTCATGGACCTCATTTAATTCACCATTCTATTCATTAAAATCTCCTCGTGAGCCACTTTCCAACTTTCTTTCTCGCTTCGATGACATACACAATGAACACGAATCATCTGCTCATGAAAGGAAATCGCTAAGCTCAGGACTGTTTTTATCATACCAGAAACATAGCTGATTTTGCAGGTTCCAGACAAGGCAGTGCAGCCATCAGGGCAAACAGATTGCAATGCATATTCCACATTGTTAGCTCTTATTCATAACCGCAGGCAAAAATGACCCTCCCCATCAGCTTGGCAACACTTGGGCATCATTGGTGTAAACATCCTGTAGAGGCCTTCAAAATAAAAGCTTGCTAGCATTTGCTGCAAGCAGCTCTGCCTCCTCTTCAATCCAAAAACACGTTATTAGTGATGACTCGAACTCATACTCTTACCACCATGATAGAGCAGTGAAGTTGACTGCCCCTAACATTAACTATATTTGACCTTCTTCATGTCCCGAGGGCCAACAGCTGTGCTAACAACTACTGTTTGCATAACAGACAATGCTAACACTAGCAAAGTTCTCTTGCTATTGTTTGACACTCTAGGGTCATTCCAGAATTGGAGGACAATTTTGGGTAAAACTTTCACACTTTGGTCTCAGGACAAGTAAATGTAAATTTTTTTGGGTGGGACGTAAAGTTACCTCCAATTTTGGAATGATCCATAAACGCACGACAATGACACACAGCAAGTAATTTTAATCAAGCAAGCTGAAAGTATGCCCATCTTTAAATTGATCAGCATTTAAAGTGTGCAATCAGAGGTGAAAATGACATCTGATCATGCTTATACACGGGCTAGGTGGTATTGCCAAAAATAAAATCGCAGATATTTTTCACCCCCCCACCCCTAAAAAAATAAAAATCCCATTTTGTTCTAATCGTGAGGTCTATGCTGATCATGCCCTCGAACCCTATGCCGATTTTCTCATGAACACTGTTACAGAAATGGGGTCAGGCAACTTCAGAAATATAGTTGCGACGAGGTAGCACAAACACAAGGGGAAAAAAACTCGAATTTATTATTATTTATTATTTTTTCAAATCAACCACAACAAAACGTTTGAATTAATATATAAAAAATATATATATTTCAACCAGGACTCGTTTATACAAACTTGCATACAAGCGTCACAGCTAACCACATTTAGATCAGCTAGACGACCTTTATAGGCCTTTTTTCACCTCTGCAAGTAGCCCCAATGAGAATGAAAACACAAACTGTGACCTGAAACCATCGTTTTGGGCCCCACGGACACACTCCTGTCATTACTGGACTGTTTCTCAGAGACTGAGAATGAAGTGACCTTGAACATGAGACCTGGCTACACAGTTCTGCGTGGAGATCAATACTTTGGAGAAACACATCCAATTGTTCAGAAACAAGAAACCCTGGATGAACCACCCAGTCAAGTCACTCCTCTGAGCCTCGGAGATCACCTTCTGCTCTGAGAACCAATGTTGCCATGAATTTCGAAGAATTCTTTCAGTCATTTCTAAACCCTCCTTTAGCGTCCCACGTGAAAAAAAAAAACCTAAAAGACATCAAAATTCCCAGGTGTGAATGAATGAGTTATAGAACCCTCTTTTGAAAAAGAAAAAAAAAATCTGACAACAAGCGGTGAATTGAGAACCACATGTCAGATGACAACCCCAGGCAGGTGTGACTGATAAACATTTGAACCCTTTCATGCACAAAATAATGTTAACCTGTAACCTGAGAAGCTGTCCACTGTATTAATCAGTGTCCCTGAAAGGGTTAAGAGGACAGGCAAATGCACCCAGGATACATGGTATGATTGTTTAGTAGCTGAGCAGCTGAACTCATTCTTGGCCACTTCGAGGTCCCAACCCAGCAGTCTGCAGCCACACCACCCCAGGCCACAGTCAGCATCCAGCCACCAACTACTGACTCTGCAGATACAGCCGGTGAAACACCAAGAAAGCACTCTGGCCTGACAGCGTTGGTGGGAGGGTGCTCAGGGCCTGTGCTGAGACCAGCTAGCATACATTTTCAATTCCTCTCTGACACACGTCACCATCCTGCCTTAAGTCTGCCACAATTATCCCAGGACCAAAGGCACTGCTAGGACATTGATCATAGTGCAGATGTTAATTCTAAAGTAAACATACTGTGCAAGCAAGTGAAGACTTTTGGAAGACAGATATTCCTCTCAACCTGAGACCTGTTCTCAAACTGAGAGATCGTGTTGTGGCATCACACGGGAACATGTCGCGGAATAACGTGACATTGCGTTTCAGAAGCCTGTGGCGCACGCCAAATTGGCTGACAATACGAACGCTAGGTTTCCCAGCATGCCTCACAACCCTAACAGGTGTGGCTGCTGAATCCATTTCATGAAAGCACCCGGGGGGGGGGGGGGGGTTAAAAGAAAGGACATAAAAGAGCAGAGGGAGAGTGAGAAGAGGAAGCGAAAGGACTGGAAAGAGCCACGAGGAGTAGCCCACGCAACATGGAGGAAAGTTGTTTTTGAATTCTGGGAACAGAGTTTAGTTGCAACCTTTCCATTTTCGCAAATCTGTTTTAATAGAGAAATGAACCTTTTTTTTCTGACACTTGTAAAAGGAAGAAAAAGAAACTTGTTTTGCTGAAACTTTGATGCAAGAAGACTCCTTTGTCCCAGGCGAACCTCTCATGATGTCACAATGTATTGAAGATACTGAAGACAAAATTGATGACAGCAACTGAAACTTGTCACAGAAAACCCCATACAAGGTAGTTGCAATTTACAGTCCCTGTAAATTGGTGCATCAGAGGCAGAGCAGTCAAGCTGTCATTTATATTGCATGTCTCTTTCAGACCCAATTTGCAGGAGCAAGACCTCACGTGCTTTAGTGCGAGTGGTCGCAGCCATTGGCGATGATCAATTGTGAACCGACATCAGCATACCGGCAATAATTGCTTTTTGCACATGGGCATTGAATCTCAGGTGTTAAACATCACAATCTGGTCTTGGATGGCAGCGGTCCAACTCTCATTCTGCGTTCCACGATCAGCTTGAATCCCGCATATCCACATCTTTACCTTGTGCAATGGACAGAAAGCTATTAAAAAGGTGGAAAAAGCCGGCTTTGACGGCCAGTGTGTCAGAGACGACTGAAAAGAAATCATTTTAAAAATTGTGGATTCTTGTTAACATTTCAGATATGAATGATTCATAATTGATTCCTAAGTAGGATCGGCTTTTTTGGGGGTGTTGAACGCTGAAATTCTAAAAGTCACAATTTTTTTTTTGTTCCAATCTGTTGTGCTGTGTATAACGGCAAAATGAGAACTGAACTGAATAAGAAAGAGAATGAGAAACCTGAACCAAAATCTTGTTATCCCAACATTTAGCAGCCCTCTTTAAATCTATTGTATGTTGTGCAAGACAAACAAAAGTTGACTTCTTATTTGAAATGCGTAAGGACGGATGATACCTTTCAATCGTGATTTGCCATCTCATGGTTGGAATTCAAAGGAACCCCCCTGCGTGTTAATTGCCAGAACTGATTAATTATACCATCAGGTGCTTACTCCCCGTTTGGACTCTTGATTGGTTCCTGTGAGCGGGAATGCTCCCACCTCCCAGGTTGAGCAGACTAATTTCCGGTGTTCAACTCAGCTGCAAGTGCCCCACTCTCGTCCTGCTCCTCCTTCCCTCCCCCAACACAACATTTACTTCAGTTATACACAATCATATGTCTCCATGGCAACCAGCTGGAACAAGAAAAGAATCAATGTGAGGGCGGTGATGATGGTGTTGGCAGTAGTGGTGCTGATGGTGGGTGGTGCGATGATAATGAAGAATACATTGTGACTGTGTTTCCCGTTGCTTTTGTACATGATTTTTTTTTAATCTTGTTTTTGTCATGCGTCATCATTTTTAATTACCCTACATGGAATATAAAGGTTCTATATTGTGCCATTTCCCCCCATAAAATAATATAATTTTCAGGTGTCTTAAACACATTTGTGACATACTTTGGCCTGTATAATAATGCTAAAATATTCCAGGGCACTTGTTTTGCCTTGTCTCATGCAAAGTGAAAGTGAGCCACAGCTCACCCCACTCCCACTGTTGGGGGGATGCTAATGTGACTGGATTGACCAGAGGTGGAGCTTGTGTATGCATACTGCTTGGGCTCAAACCTGAGATGATTTCAGCATCTGACTTTTACTTTCAAACAAAAAAGGGAGTGTGAAGCTCGGCCAAGCCCCTCAAAAGAAAGCAAAAGCTTCAGCTGTATTTTCACCCCTTATCAGCCAGCCACCTAATTACACTAGAATTAGTGTGTCGACCTTTCGATGTATGCATTTAACACATGCAGCAGGCACATTACCAAACACATCTACAGACATGTTTTATAAGGCAGCTCACAAAAAAAAAAACAAAAAAAAAACCAAAAAACAATACTTTGTTATGAAACTTCATATGTGATGTATGGGCAGTAACTTCAGTGATGCAACATACAATTAAAAAGTCCGCTTCAACCTGCTGCCTAAAATATTGTGCTTCAAATACCATATTTTCTGCACCATAAGGCGCCTCAGATGACAAAGCATACCTTCAATGAATGGCCTATTTTAAAACAGTTTTTAATATATAAGGTGCACTGCATTATAAGGTGCATAGAATAGAAGCTACAATAACGGCTGTGGTTGCGTTATTTATCCACCAGATAAAGCTATGCCAAAGGGTAATACTGTACAATACAACACAGTACAGCTTTATGTTAAAGAGACTTCACAACGCTGCAGCTGTAACAAAGACATGAGAACTGGTTACAAACACGGACATAAAACATAAATACAGACAATATAGATGGCGTAGGAACACACTAACAGGGAAACAATTCAACAGGGAATATAAAGAGACCGTGACACCATATAATAGGCGCATCGGATTATAGGGCACACTCTCGGCTTTTGGGAAAATGGAATGCTTTTTATAAAATATGGTATTTAACTTGTATATCTTGTACAACAACAAAAATTATAATAAAAAGTCTACAGAATGTTATGCTAAAAATTGTTACATTTTAGCCTGCAGTAATTTTCAACTTCTGGCTCCTCATGGAGGAGCAGCGGCTCAACGCTGAGCCCTTCCCAAATGACTGAGTTTCTCAACCTATCCGACAGGGAAAGCCTGCACACAGGCGCGCCTTAACCAACGGGCTGACATGGGCTGCAGCCCAGGAGCTTTTACAGAGGTCAAGGGCCTATCAGAATTTAAAGGAAAAATAACAGCTATAAAAAAAAAAAAAAGCATAAAATGAAATAGAGCTTACAACGGTACGCCCACGCAGTCAAGGTTAAGAGTAAAGCCAGCACTCATCCTCTTAATTCCTATTCATGTTAGCTTTCTATTGCAGGTATTGATCGTAATGACCTACCAACTGCTCACACTACTCTCCGCACTGTCTCAATTGTGACTGCAGGAACAAGTTGCCACGTAGCTTTATAGATGAGTCCAAACATAATCAACTCTTCTTAGTGTAATCTTACAAGAGCTGATCGTGGAATTTTGCCTATCTGAAGGCTAAACTGAGGAGAAAAAAAACTTGAAGCACTATAAAAAAAAAACCACAACAGAAAATGTTTTTCACATTGTCCTCCAGTGTAATCAAGAGAATAATTCAAAGAACAATTAATTCTAAAAATATTCAATATTGACAGGCCAAGAGAGAGGGTGAAAAACTCGGTCACCCAGGCGGAGCTGCTTATCAGGCATTGACCAGTCCAGTGAGATGTTGCTTCACGTTTCACACACTTGGAGTCATCATTAAATCAAAAATGAGGTCAAAGTTAAGTTGATGAATTCATGTATCACTACGTCACTTCATCTCGATGTGTTACTCCAGTCCCTCCACCGAGCGTGCGCGGCCATCGTGCATTCCCTCGAGAAGAGCCTGTCAGTGTTTTGTCACGCATGCCCACACGATGTAAAAATGGAAGACACGTATTGGCAATGCAGCCAACATTCACATAGAAAGACATGACCCTTCCCTGTCAACCCCCCAGGAGTCATTTAATTGTCTAAATAGGGACTTGATATATTTGGCACGATGAACTGTCATTTCACTTTAAACTATGCCTTTGCATTGACTAGGCGATTTGAGCTATAAATTATATTTCATAAAATGAAGTTCCCTACTTGTATACAGTAATCAAAAGAGACCCCCCCCCCCCAACCCCAAGTGCCTGTTCTGAGAAATTCAATGTTTTTCGAAGAAAAGGTCAACTGTGGAGGAAGGGGGCATCGTATTGCAGATTTATTATTCACTTGCTCTCCATCGCTCTCTCCTTCCTGATATATTCTGCAGAATTGAGAGCATGCATGCTTATATAATGCTGCTGGGTCTCCCTTGAGGTGTGTGTGTGCGTGTGTGTGTGTGTGTGTGTGTGTGTGTGTGTGTGTGTGTGTGTGTGTGTGTGTACATATATTTATTTTTTTCCGGAATTTTCAGAAAAGTCAACTTTCATCTCTGAATGAAGCAATCAGCGAAAAACGGGCGTAACGTTGACACTA
>CAAKHF010025253.1:13857-24996 GCA_901007745.1 Hippocampus kuda | reverse complement strand
GTCGGCCTTGTTTAAATTTTTAAACAAGTGTTGGTGGGAGAAACAAAGGAAGCCCGACGAGGGGAGAGTCTCTCTCCTCGACTGAAACCAAAGGTGTATTTCTCAGGAAACGACGCGCTCAGTGACGCGGAATCCTTTCTTCGCCTCTTTGTGTCTGCAGACGGAAAAAAAAAAAAAAAGTGGTGAAGGCTTCGACTTTCACAGTCGGGGGTTCGGTCCAGCGAGCTTTACAATTCCCGGTGGCTTTAAGTTAGCATGCTACACAGGGTGTCGACTGGCAGCACTCTTCAAAGTGTTTTGTAAGGGTTCAGGCAGGGTAAACGGAATTATGCCAGCGGGTAAGACAGTTAAACCAAACACGTTGTGCTTCAATGAAACTTGATTGGTTTGGACGTTTTAGCACGGCCACCTCGACCGAAGAGGTGTTGAGCTTCCTGTGCTCATGAGGCGGGAACTGCTGATTTGGGGATTGGACGGGGTAGTCGTTAAGAAACAAAACAACCACATTATGTATTGGACTCTTGCTGAAGTTAAAGAAGAAATGATGCATTTTCATTGAAGAGTTTGAGTGATGTAATTTGCAATTATATTTGCCGAAATATGTTAATTTTGCCGAACGCCCGGTGTATTTCTGGGCCGATCCTGGACATCACGGCTGAACCCAATGTCACCCCACCCCCACCCCTCCTGTGCCCATCAATGATTCAGTTTCAGCATGAAATAGCCACCTCAAACGACATGATTTTTTTGTTGTTCACAACAGTAGTCTGTCAGACTACCAGACAAAAATTTTTTTGTCTCTTGGACTGGGCAAGATGTCTTCCCCCCGCACCCCACTCTGCCAGACTGTTGTCTGTCTTTGTGAGGCATTCCAGGCACCTCATGACCAGTCGTTGAGTATGGTGGTCTATGAATGATCAAAATCAGCTGCGAGACACTACGTTTGTCCGCGACACATCTGTCGCCTTCAAAACAGTCTACATTCATGTAGTCTGACATGTCGACTGAAGTCCCTGTGTGTCATCTTTTTTTATGCAGCATTTATACAACAGCTGCAGCTGGAACAGGATATTTAACATAAAATAACAAATATAAGTATATACTGTAACATTATGTCATGTAAAATATGGTTGGTCCATGCCAAATCACCCTGTGGGTTTAACTGAGCACATTTTGATTTTGGACATGTTCGGGACAGACATTTTCACCTGGATTGGTGTTTTTTGGGGGCATTTTGAGACCCCTCGAGAATATTAATCAATGACTCGAGGGTATGTTTGGCATTGTTGAATCATGAATATCATAATATGCAACATCCAAATAGCATCATATATGACACGAATAGCTAATTTTTTTGCATTTAATTGCTGGCTTATGAAGTGAGACACTAATCGCCGCCTTGTGTCGATGTGGGTTGTGGAGCCTGGGAAAGTGACACTCAGAATAGCCGGGAGTCACGCGATTTGCAGGAATTACCTCAGCTCGCTTGTCACAATCCAATTAAGTCGTTTGTATTTTGCGAAGGATCAGCTCAGTTTCCTCTCTGACTTTCAATTAATTTTCCTGGGCCTTGGCTTCGTGAAGGGCCAAGCTGAACTTCCATGTGTCTTTACCTTTGCACACTTGGGAGGGGAATGGAGTAAAATGTAAACACTTTGATACCTGACATGAGTTGTGCTCTGGTCTGTAAATGCCCTCTGACATGTTAGAAAGGAACAATCATCCTATTTGACTTGTGACATTTTCCATATTTTGGAATGTAGCAATCACTGTAATGAGTTACAATGGATTCTTAAAGGGCTGTGTCATGCTAATTTAAGATTTCCACAGTTAACTATCGGCATATTTTTATATTACATTTGGCATAATGGTGATTACCGTATTTTCCACACTATAAGGCGTACCGAAAAGTGTCGCATCGGATTATTTTGAAAAAATAATCCGATGCGCCTTATGTATGGATCAATATTCTGATTTCTTGGATGCATTTTAAATGTTCTGTGAAGCGCTTTGTTACAGATGCAGCAGTTGTGATGGCTCTATATAAATAAAGCTGTATTGTATTCCCTTTAGCATAGCTCCATCTAGTGGATGCATAATGCAACTGTAGCCATTATTCTAGCTTCCGTTCTATGCGCCTTATAATGCGGTGCACTTTATATTACGATGCACCCCATATATGAAAAAATAGAATTGGCCATCCATTGAAAGTGCACCTTACACTCTGAAGTGCCTTACAGTGCAGAAAATATCGTACATTTCTGATAAAATATGACTTATTTTGGTGGCTATTTTTAAAAACTGAAAGTAAGACGCCTGGCTAACTAAAACCCCGCCTCTCCCCGTGTGTCTGCCACGCCCCTTTCATGTCTACTGCTACAACATTGGGTCATAGACGACGGCAAAACAAATGGACTCAGACAAATTCCTCTGAGTCCTCTGCATTTTCAGACACATGATGTTGGGACGCGACTTGCCCGT
Source organism: Hippocampus kuda (assembly GCA_901007745.1). Taxonomy (NCBI): domain Eukaryota; kingdom Metazoa; phylum Chordata; class Actinopteri; order Syngnathiformes; family Syngnathidae; genus Hippocampus; species Hippocampus kuda. Next base: position 22,515 of record CAAKHF010025253.1, on the reverse strand, counting down.
ACGTGGTGTCCAAATTGACATTAAGCCTGTCCAAATTTGTCACAGTTTATGTGGTCCATGGAGTCCTACATAAGGAGCAACCTTTGATGGCATTGAGGGAACCAGCCTGCAAATTGTTTTTTCTAGAATTTGGAAACCACGTGCGGTGGAGTTGTGCCAGAAGTGACCCCCAACCTCTCCCTCAGTAGCATTATGTCCGCTCTCCCAAATGCTCTCCTCCCAGCCCGCGCGTCAAATCATGCATTCTAAAACACACAGAAAAGGAACAAACCGCTTTTACATTTTGCTGTTTTTGGTTTGTTTGTTTTTTTTTCATAAAATATTTTGAACCTTTTTAAGAAATACAAAACTGAAAAGTAGGGTATGCAAAATTATTCGTTCATCCTAAATTAGTACTTTGTATCACCACCTTTTCCTGCAAATACAGCTGTAAATCATTTGGGTTACCTATCAGTTTTGCACATCCAGAGACTAAAATGTTTGTCCATTCTTAATTGCAAAACAGCACCGGATCAGGCACATGAGATGAAGAGCATTTGTGAATTCTCAACTGGATTCAGGTCTGGATCAAAATCAGGCTTCTGCAGAGCTGACTGATGAGCTGATCATTTGAAGCAGGTGTGTTGCAACAGGGAGAGATGGAAAACATGCAGGAAGGCTGCCATCCAGGTGTGTCCAATACGTCGATCGCGATCGACCTGGAGCAAGCGGACTGGTCCCAAGTCGACCGTGAGGGGTGGGAGGAGGAAATGGGGGAAAAATATGAAGATTTGTGTGTCTGTGTGATTTGGTTTTGTTCGTGTTAGGGGCCGTTCTGGCTGTTGCTCATTGTGGCGTGTGTGCATAGTTGGGCACTTGAGTGTGTGCGTGTGAAAATGCTTACACGTGCGCGATCGGGTCGATCGCGGGAAGTTGATTGCTTCAAAAGTCGATCTTCGGTCAAAAAAGTTTGGCAACCCCTGGTTTAGAGCATATGGGCACAAACTAAAGGACATGCATCACCACCAAATATAGACTCTCATAAAAAGACTGATATACAGTATATGAGATCAAATTTTGGTTTCTTATTTTGAAGTCATCATTGCTTGGCAAAGAGAAAAAAAATTGAATAGAAGAAATGTGATTTAACACAATCATGTTTTACCCAGTAACTTCATTCATTATGTTACTTATGAATTACATACATTTAAAGCTGCATATTAATTAGTTCCTGCTGGTTTTTTTGCTTATTTTTCTCTCCTTTGTGGAACATTTCTCTCTCGAGGGAAAGTTAAGGTTAAGGGACCAAAAAAGAAGTTATTCTATTGTATGTATTTTTAAAAATAGTTTGCCGATTCATTTATAATCAGATTTTTTTTCTGCCAAATATTGGAATTGGTTTCATCTTTAAAAAAAATAATCCCTATTGGTTAGCACATAATCCTTATTTGTGCATCTTTTTTGCCTCAAATGAGAGAATTTAACAAGCACTTTTCTGAGGCGCCTGTGTGCCAAGAAGCTCTGCGTTACATCTGCTCTGCAACGTCTCAGCCACTGTCCATATTTAGCTGAATTGCCAGAAGGGGAAAAAGTGCTCTCGGAGCTGCTTAAAGACAAGACATGGAGCTCTTCTTTGATGAGATAAAAGTGGGCCACAATATTTATACACATCTCAGCAATCAAAACTCTTGCCACTTTGACCTCCCCCAGGCTTTATCGCTTGCCAAAGGAAACCTTCAGAGTCAAGCATGTTTTGGTTTTTTATATTTCAAACACTTTTTCAAAGTGGACACTTGCCTTTTTTTCTTCTTTTCTTTTTAAACATGCAAATGAAATCTATAATTACAGAAGCAGTCCCGTGGCCACGTGTTTATTCCCAGGCAGGCTCTTAGCTCATTTGCAGCTTGTGTTGCATTTTCCTCAGAACGTGAGAAGTGTCCTTTAATGCCAAGTGCTACTCTACTACTACTAAGTACATGTGGTCGTACAAAAACCACCCTTGAGAGGCAGCACCCAACCGCACTTAATACGCGATACTTGTCCGTCACGTGGCAGGTCCTGCAATGAGACTGCCTTCCCTGGGCTTACTGATATGGACAGCGGCCCACTTTCCTTTCGGCTAATTAGCTTGGCGACAAGACCGGCGCAGTCACTGTCGCACCCCCATTACCCTCCAAACCCCCCAACACACACACACATACATACACACACGCACCCACATGCATACACACACGCACCCACGAGCCTTCTGCTCAACCTCGCTTGTCTGCTTTGTTGTTTTCTCTGAAAGAAAGTGAACACACTGGCAGGTTTCTCTTTCTTAGATACAGTCTTTCAGCCTTAACCCTAATGCGGGATGTCACAGCTGAGTTTTGCCATCTGTCCATCAGTAAGTAGTTAGTCAGAAGGTAGGTAAGTTGGTAGGTACTGTATGTAAGTCAGGAGGTTGTTAGTTAGATACTTCAGTAAGGTGATATGTAGAGAAATTGGTCGGTAGGTCGGTACATCAGTAAGTGCATCCATTCATCCATTATCTGAACCGATTCTCATCACAAGGGTTGCGGGCGTGCTGGAGCCTATCCTAGCTGTCTTTAGGCAGTAGGCAGGGTCCACCCCGAACTGGTTTAATCAGTAGGTATGGCTGTAGGCAGGTAAATCTGTAGGTGGTTCAGTTTGTACGTACACTATTCTGTAATTGAGCACTTCAGGATGTTTGTAGGTAGGTGAGTTGCGCAGTACATAGGTAGGTTGGTAATTCAGGAGATATTGTAGGTGGATCGGTAGTTCGGTATGTTGGAAAGTTATTGAGGAGGTAGGTAAGCCCGTGGGTAGGAATCTAAAAGGCTGTTTGGGTACATCAGTAAGTTGGTAGGTATGTCGGTAAGTACTAAATAGGTAAGTATGAAAGGAAGTCGTTAGGCAACAGAATGAACTACTGGTAAATCACCTCCGACTGCAGACGTGGAACTCAAGTGCCGTTAGGCACAGCTAATATTACACAGCAAGCAAAGTGTGTGCAGACGAAAGCAGACAAACTCGATTGATTTTTATCTGCCTGGTGACAACAAGACTTTTCCAGTCATTTTATCAGAGCTGCTTTGAGATAAGCTAAGCCACGCTGGAGTCCACCAATTTTTTTTTTACTTTTATAACTATGGATGGAGAGAGAGTGAGAGAGAGCGTAAGAGATTTGCAGCACTTTGATGAAATAAAAGAACAAAAATGCGCTTGAACGGAAACAAGGCTGGCACAGCACCACGACTGTCTTAAACGTGACTTGACTTTTGGCGGCGACGTGGACGTGTGCATACAATCATACAATCACAGCAGGCCATCTAACAGCTTTGCAGACCACAAAATTTTATTAGCCACTGTGTTTGCCGCTAATCCGGTTTGGCCAGGCTTCCCTTTGTCCCCGACTGCTGGATGACACAAGAGCATCTTTAATGCGGGCCATGCATCACGGGTCAGTGTTGTGTCACGGTGGCGGGTTTGGCTACGTGACAAGAAACAGCAGCGAGCGGAAGGTGTCAAGGCGACGCCCCTCGTGTTCTCTTGCCTTGAAAGCCTTCTCAATTATGGTCCTGCTTGACTGATTGCTCTCCTCTGAGAGGCTCAATTTCTCGTTGCTGTGCAGTTGCTATTTTCTGATTAAATGACCGAGGGCGCTCGGAAAATGGACTTTGGTAGGTGGCTACTTAAGCTGGGAGACAGTTAGGTTTGTATGTAGGTCAGCTTATCATTCGGCAGATAAGCTTGTCAATAGGTTCTTGTGTGTTTGAATTGTGGGTGCTCAGGCTTCCTTTGGCATTCTAAAACCATGCATAGTAAACAACCATAGGACAGAAAAGACCAGACAAACATATGTCATATTGATTTTTGTTTGTTATGGAGTAATCCAAAAGTAATTAAAAGCATTCAAGTTACATTACTTTAATTGTGTTACTTGGATTGGGTACCTAGTAACTGTATTGGAATACATTTTTAAAGTAACAACCCCAATCCCGGGCATAACATCTTCGTATTTCATGTTAGGAAAATGATTTTTGCTGTAAATATTTGTGTGAAAAGTACAACCTGACACATAGTGAGGACCCTAGTCTATACACAGAAAATGTTGTGTCAAAGATGTTCGCTCGCACAGTTGAACAAAGGCTCAAACGCAGGAACAGATCGACTTTCACTGCCGACAGGAAGCGCAGTTTTCTATGAAGCCACTCTATGTGCGCTTCTCAACTGACACCTGACCTGCAGCCTCTGCCGGCTTTTTATTGATCGTGTATGCAAATTACAACTGATATATCAGAAAAACACTCCCTTCTTCATTTACATGTCACGCCTCTTAGCCCAGCCCACCGATACGCCCCTCAGTGGGCACCTGGAGGCCAAAACATCTCTCTGTACAAACAATGGATACCTTGTTAATTCAATGGGTAGATTTCGCATGAGTTGAGACACTAAGAAACTCAAGGACATCTTACTGTGCTGCCTACCTGAAGTTGAACCTTCCTGTCTGTACTATCAGTTCACAAGGCCTCAGCTCCATTCATCTCAAGCATACAACAAAATGAAACTTAAAACATGATAACTTTGAGTTTGTCGATACTCTATCACGTTGTCAAATAGAATCTACTATAACTGGCTTTATAACATGATGATCATCATGATCATCATCATTGTCAGTGCTGTTTTTTTTTTTTTAAATTTCCAGGCATCCAGATTTCTGGCCGACATCCATGCGGCTTACCTCTCTCTATTGTGTTTCTGACACAATGGCATTGTGTACTGTTGTGCAACAATGATGTGTGGCCTCACTCAGACAATACAGATTGTTTTGGTGTTATTGTTGATTCTGTTGCTCCTTCTGACTTACATCTGTTGGTAAAGCAAGCCCTTCGAGCGGCTACATAATGTTTCATTTGTACCACCGAACATGAAGAACAAAGGTAAAATTTGACAAAAAAAAAAAAAAAAACCACGGAGACACTGCTGCTTGTTCAGTCACTCAGTGCAATCCACAGCAGCTGCGTGCAGGAGGACATTTATTGGCCACGCCCGCACAGGTTCACATGAAACCACAAATCAAGATGATGTCACAAAAATGATTGTTTCTACATGGAACACAATGAGAATGCATTGTTCATAGCATTGTGGATAATAAAGTACCCTTATATTAAAAACAATATTGGCATTCATGTAGGTCAAAGCCATTATACTTTTTCGTATAGCTTCAAATATTGATAGGTTGGTAAAAGTCAATACTGAGATAAGTATGTCGGTAGGTTGATCGGTTAGGTACGTCTGTAAGATGGTAGGTACATAAGTTGGTTAATAAATCATTAGGTCAATAGGTTAGTCGCTACTGTAAGGAAGCAAGTCAGTAAATTGGTCTTTAGGTAGTGGGGTAAGATGGTAGATCAGTAGTTAGGTATGTCTGCAAGCTGGTAGGTAAGTAGGCAGGCAAGACTGTGGGTTGCTGGTACATACTGTAGATAAGTTGGTAGGTAGATAACTTCACAGGGAAGGAGATGTCAGTGGATTACGATATTGGTAAGTAGATAAATAAGTCGTTTGTTAAGTATACCTATACGTAGGTAGGTAAGCTGTTGGTAATTCAGTAGGCAGGTAATTAAATGGGTAGGTCACGTGTATATGTTCATCGGTTTTGATGTACTGTAGGTTAATAGGTAGTTAAGTGGGCGGGCATCACTTAGATACAGTATATCACGAAGTTGGTAGGTAAGTAAGTAAGTAAGTAAGTAAGTAAGTAAGGGAGTAGCTCATTTAGCTCATTAGTGTAGTACGTTGCTAAATAGATACATGAGTAAGGTGGTAGGTCAGTACTTAGGTGCATTGGCAAGTTGGTAGGTCTCTGGTTACAGTATGTATGTCATTAGGTCACAAGTTTGGAATATTGTTTAATTAGTTTTTTCTTGGTTAGTTTATAGGTAAGGTAAGTCGGTAGGAGGCTATTGCTAATGATCTGGAAGTGGAATCTCTCTTTCCCTCAAAAATAATATGCGTTATTTTGCCATATTTTTGCAAAACTTAATACGATTGTGTTATACTGTAACACAATTAGTATTGTGTAATAATGCAATAGTTTTGCATTATATCTTAAATATTCTTGTGATGTCCCCTGGTAGGCTCTGTAGAGCAGAAGTAATTGTTCTGTCACGGCACCTTTTTTGGTCTACTTTGAGCAACATTAAACATCCCAGCATTTGCTGTGTCCTAAGTCCCTTGCAGACAATTTTAACCATTGATTATTTCTTGTTTTCCTGTTTATTTCTATTGCACATAGTGGTGGAGGAGCAGTCATATTATTTATGTAACAGACACAGTATGTTGGCCTCAGTGATGGAGATGCATCCTGGAATCAGTTTATGTTCCATACAAGAGGAAAAGTACAAGACAAGAGAGAGCAAAAATGTAGAAAAGTGTGCTCAGATGCATTCCTTTCATCATAGTGAAAGACTGGGGGGCTCACATTCGGGTCACTCTGGGGTGAAGATGTCCGAGTCAGCGTCGCATCTCGATGCGGGAGCTCGAGTTAGTTACCCCAATCTCCTCCCTTGGCTTTGATGACCAAGGGAACAGGAAAAAATATATATTATCACTGTCCTAAAACTAGACTTGAATCATTGTCTGAGAGCCAGGGGTGGCAAAAGACTCACATTCCATGTTCAAGTAGAAGTACATATACTGTACTTGTTTAACACAATACTCTGGTAAAAGTAAAAAGTAGAGGTACTGTTTTCAAACGTACAATAGGAGAGTAGGGCAAGAGGTTGTCTGAAAAATTTAAGACAACTAAATACCTGAAAAATCCACAAGAGTTTAGTTTCGCACCACTGATGTGGGTGCCGAGACCAACCGACTGACTGTAAATAAAGCAGCCAAATGCTGAATAGAAAGCAGTCACTACCAACAGATGAGAAGGGTTGTTTTTTTTTTTTTCCCGGTAACACCATCACCACCACCACAAACACAAAAAAAGCAGCGACGTCTGCCTGACAGAGTCAAAGAGCATCAATCTGCGGCCCAAGTGGCACATCGGAGCGACAGGAACACAATATTGGACTCACTCTGAGTGCAGAGGACCCGCTGGCATTCCAAGGAAAAGGTCAGCCGAATGACGGACATGAAACAGCCGCATGACAAAGCCGTGCTAATGAGCTTCCTTGGCACGATACTGTGGACCTGCCTGATGCAAGGGGCATCATTCCAGATGCTTTCAAGAGGAACATCGGCAACATACCTCTGATTGACTAAGCAGCACCTACTACCTACGATCAATTCTCAGAAATCAGTGCAGAGTTTCAAATTTCCTAAATGCCACCAACAAACCAAGGTCCGCGGTCGACTATGACTCCAAGAATAGTCAGCGGCTCACACCTCCACACTTGGCTGTTGACTCTCACTCTTACAGTATTAGCAAGTCACTGCAAACTATAGAAAAACTACGACACTTGGTGTTTTTAATCAGGAAACAATGTTTTGAGACTCCACATACATATATATTGCACTGAAGCAGGGCTTTACACTAACTGGCACTGGTGAAAATTGGTTGCATCAGCACAGGATTTTGGTTTGACCCATTTTTGGGACATTACTATATTTGTAGACAGTGATCCCTTGCTATTTTGCGGTTCGTTTATCGCGGCTGCAGGGCAGCGCAGAATTTCTCAAACCTATTCATATATTTTTTTTCCATATACATGGAGTACAGTACTGTATATGTTGCTCTATGTGACTCGCTGGTGTTTTGCAGCTTCTTGCTGACCGTTTGAGGACTTTAAATTAATAATAATAATAATTATATATATATACATATATATCCATCCATTTTCCAAACCGCTTGATCCTCACTAGGGTCGCGGGGGGTGCTGGAGCCTATCCCAGCCGTCCTCGGGCAGTAGGCGGGGGACACTCTGAATCAGTTGCCAGCCAATCGCAGGGCACACAGAGACGAACAAACAAGGTCTCCGATACAAAAATGTTTAATACAAAAATACGCATCGACAAAGAACATAAAGCGCTGGTCCAAACAAGGACCAGCAAGAACAAATAATTGAATAACAAAAAACGCTTGCACAAAAAGGCAAGGGAGGAAGACTAATACAGAGAATACAAACAAAAAACGATGTAGCAACTACACGCAAGAAAAAGCCAAATCACAAAACAAAACCAAGAACAATGCTACCGAGAGAATCCAAAAGCGAGAGCACGACGATGTCTATAGCAAAAAGTGGTCTTAGAGCATGGGAACAGCAAGGCAATAAACAATACTCCGACACAGGTGAACTGAAGCAGAGTCCTTAAATACATAGTCCCCTAATTACTGGATTGGCAGCAGGTGTGCGCAGAGACCACTCATGCCACCTGCTGGCCACACCAGAAACCAAACCGTGACACCCGGAGAAAACCCACGTAGGCCCGGGGAGAACATGCAAACTCCACACAGGGAGGCCGGAGCTGGAATCGAACCCGGTACCTCTGCACTGTGAAGCCGACGTGCTAACCACTGGCCTACCGGGCCGCGCTATATATATATATATATATATATATATATATATATATATATATATGCATGCTCCGGTTTCCTCCCACATTCCAAAAACATGCATGGCAGGCGGATTGAACACTCTAAATTGTCCCTAAGTGTGAGTGTGAGTG
>CAAKHF010025253.1:0-11263 GCA_901007745.1 Hippocampus kuda | reverse complement strand
TGTCATTGGTTGATGTCACCCCGGAAAACCAATCATGCGCCTTGAATGAGGCAGGGATGAGATTTTTCCGCTTTTTGGCGGAATTCCACTTTTTTTCCCAGTCAAAATGGACCTATTTTATATTGTTCCAAATCCGTAAAAAAATTCTGGGGGGGCAGGGGAGCGTCCGGACTTGTCTTCGGCAGATTCGGGGCTCGTAATGTTTACAGGTGACGTTTGCAAGCATCCATTTTGAATCACGTTTTTTATTGCGAAGACTTTTCACGAATAACCAGGGATAAAAAAAAAAAAAACACCACCAAGATTAAAATAATTAAAGAAACAAAAATCCACCACTAATATGTGATATTGGTAATGTTCCATATTGTGTTGTAATTTGAATTTATCTAATTCTCGGAGTAACCTTCATTGTAATTATAAACCATAATTCAATGGGTGTTTTTATTTTCTTGTTTCTTGCAGACATCAGCAAAGATGTTTGTCCTGAGTGGCTGGATGCAGAGCCTTCTCACATGAAATTAGAAGAGGAGCAGGCCCTTTACATTAAAAAAGAGGAGGAGCCAGAGCACCCTTGCCCGAAAAATGGTGACAACACATCATCAAATGTCGATGATGACGATGAAGAGTCTGATAGTGATCTGACATGTCGCACTGACAACAAACCCTGGAAATGTTCTCGGTGTGGGAAGATGTTTACTTGTAGGAGTGCTTTGAAAACACATGTGAGAACCCACACTGGTGAGAAACCTTTTTCCTGCTTAGCTTGTGGTCAAAGATTCTCTCGGAAGGAAAGTTTAAAATTACACACAAGAACCCACACTGGGGAGAAACCTTTTGTCTGTTCAGATTGTGGCCAAAGTTTCTCTCAGAAGAAATACTTAATTATCCACACAAGAACCCACACTGGGGAGAAACCTTTTGTCTGTTCAGATTGTGGCCAAAGTTTCTCTCAGAAGAAATACTTAATTATCCACACAAGAACCCACACAGGTGAGAAACCCTTTTCCTGCTTAGCTTGTGGTGAAAGCTTCTCTCGGAAGGGAACTTTAAAAGTACATACAAGAATCCACACTGGGGAGAAACCTTTTGCCTGTTCAGATTGTGGCCTCAAATTCTTTCGGAAGGAACAGTTAAAAATACACGCAACAACCCACACTGGGGAGAAACCTTTTTCCTGCTTAGTTTGTGGCCAAAGATTCTCGCAGAAGCACAACTTAAAAAAACACACAGGAACACACACTGATGAGAAACTTTTTGCCTGTTCAGATTGTGGCCAAAGTTTCTCTCAGAAGAGATACCTAATTAACCATGCAAAAACTCACACAAGCGAGAAACAGTTTTCCTGCCCAGTTTGTGGACAAAGATTCTATCATAATTCACATTTAATTTACCATACAAGAACCCATACTGGTGAGAAACCTTTTTTCTGCTCAGTTTGTGGCCAGAGATTCACTCAGAAGGGAAATTTAACAGTACACTCAAGAACACACACTGGTGAGAAACCTTTTGCCTGCTCAGATTGTGGCCAGAGATTCTCTCAGAAGGGACATTTAAAAGTACACTTAAGAACTCACACTGGTGAGAAACCTTTTGTCTGCTCAGATTGTGGTCAAAGATTCTCATGGAAGTCTCAGATTAAGAATCACAAGTGTGACGATGAGATGAAGAGTCATGAATTAAAATTTCACCTGTCATCTGAGCAGGCTTCATCAGGTTGATTATATTTTATGTACCTTCTTTTTGTTCTGTTTTTCGGTTCCTATAATGCATTGAAAAAGTAATCTTTTGGTCATCATAATGAATTTGAAAATATAGCATTGTCATTGTCATATGTACTTTTCTTTTTCTTGACTGCATTGAAAAGTTTTTATGGTTGTCGGAATGAATTAGAAAATCTAGCATTGTTTCCGGAGATACAATACTATTGGATTCTTCATTGTTGTGAGTTTTTATTTGGCTTTCAGTTGCGTTTTTTAAATGTACAGTCAAAGCTCGGTTTTCGTCCATAATACGTTCCAGAAGGCTGTTCAAAAACCGAATTGTTCGAAAACCAAAACCACGCTCTTTTCAAAATAAAATGTTTGTTGAACACGTCTGCTCTCAATGGAAAGCAACACGAGGAAGCATCACTTCCTCGTCTACCCTAGGAAGCGTCACTTCCTCGTGTAAGGAAGGCGAGAGGAGTCAAATGGTGCATTCAAGTGCGCTCAGTTTGTTCGAGAACTGAAATTTGTTCGTCATCCAAGACATAAAAAACTAGAAATGTTTGGTCAAAAACCGAATTGGTCGAGACCGAGACGTTCGAAAACCGAGGTTTGACTGTCGTTTGTTTTAACTCATTTTCAGAGGAGGTTTGGTTGTTTGATTTAGTTTTTTTTTTTTTAACTGTACCGTCCTTGACTGTATAACACCCCATGTTTTGTGATATGTGTTTAAGCTTAATCGTCTTTTATTGGATGTGATCCTGAATAAAATGGACATTTTCCATTTTGTCATGAAATGTGCGATGGAGCCTTATGTATTGTTGTTTGATATTGTTTGTTGCTTGCTGGCCAATAAAGTTCTCTTTGCTCAAAAAGCTTGGATCAGCCGAGTCTTCTTCAAATCCCGACCTCAATATCGGAGAGATTCATGACTGGTGAGGCACTATTTCCCTGGAATGATATATAAAAATAGGAGCCCAAAAACAGGTTTGCCTGCATTTCAATATTGACCTTCATTTTAACATGTTTCAAACAAGGTCAGAATGGAATATTTGAACGCCCTTTGAGCTGAGAGGTCTGTGAATGGCAAAACATCATCCATTTTCCAGTCCGCCTCTTCCTCACGAGGGCCGCGGGCTTGCTGGAGCCTTTCCCAGCTATCTTTGAGCAGCAGGCGGGGGACACCCCGAGAGGTTTATATGGCATGGAAGAAATAAAAAGGACTCCTGCCCGAACACTCAGTGTCGGGGGATTGTTTGCTCTTGGCTACTGTCAGGTTTGTTTGCTGCACTCAGGTTTGTTTTAGTCATGTTTTGGTTGCTGTTATGTTTTATCTTCAGTCATGATTTTTGTTTGATACTTTGGACTTTGTTGGTTTTGGATTTAGTTTTCTGTGTTTTATCAATACACTTCTTCAAATACACCCTGCTCCTCTCTCCTGCCTGCTTTTTGGGGTCCACCACCACCTCGCAACGTGACACATGCAGGGCGAGACCTGCGATTTACGAGCCGAATTCTGGAGCCATGACCAGGACCGACGCCACAGCCGTGGACGCAGCGTGAGTCGTGGATGTGGCGGCAGCCGAGGGCGCTCCCCCTCCCAAGGTGACTTGTCTGGCATCTGCTGGTATCACCGCACGTGGGGCGACTCGGCGAAGAAATGTCGCGAACCGTGCTTACAGGCGGGAAATGGACCCGCCAGGAAGTGAGTGTGGCACTCAACTCTCCTGGCATCTCTGCTGCGAGCTGCATCCTTCACGTCCTTGATCGGACTTCTGGGCGACACTTCATGGTCGACTCCGCTGCCGATGTCGGCGTCGTCCCTCCAACACCAGAGCAGCCATCACCCGACCAGCGGCTCCTCCCTCCGAGCAACCACCCTGCACCCACTTCATCTCCCTACCCAACCCTGTTGCGGTGTACGTCCATGCGGAGACTACCTTGCCATCTTTTGACCTTTCTGTTGGCCCAATATGTATCTCCAGTCAACCTCTCTTTTCAGGTGGTCGTGAAGTTTCCTCATCAAAGAGCGTGTCCGTCCGACCTTGAGCATCGTGATGGTCCCCAAAGCGAAGGCAGGTGATTGGCGTCCATGCGGAGACTACGGTGCCCTCAACTCCGTCACCATCCCCGACCGTTCTCCCATCCCACACATCCACGACTGCGTGTCCTTCCTTCACGGGAAATCGACCTTCTCAACCATCGATCTGGTGAGGGCCGATCACCAAATACCGGTCGCCCCAAAAGACATTCCCAAGACGGCCATCACCACCCCCTTCGGCTCATTCGAGTTTCTCCGAATGCCTTTCGGCCTCCGCAACGCAGTGCAGACTTTCCAGCGTTTCATCGACTCTGTCTTGCGTGGTCTCGACTTCTGCTGTGCCTACATCGACGACATTCTCATCGCCAGCAGCAATGAAGAAGAGCACCTGCAGCACCTGGAAACTGTGTTTCGCCTCCTGACCGAGTTCGGACTCGTCATCAACGCTGACAAATGCATCTTTGGCCAGCCTGAGGTGAAGTTCCTATGTCACCTTGTTGACGGTGTTGGTGTTCGGCCACTTCCCGATCTCTCCCCTGAGCAACTGGTGGCTTTCCAACGGCTCAAGGACCTCGTTGCCGACGCGACGCTCCTTGCCCACCCGAGCCCCGACAACCAGTTGTCTCTGATGGTTGACGCCTACTAGGATGCTATTGGCGCGGTCCTCCACGACGGCCACGACGGTAACTTCCGCCCGATCGCCTTCTTCTCGAAGAGCCTCCAGCCTGCTTAACGACGCTACAGCACCTTCGGTCGCGAGCTCCTTGCTGTCTACCTCAGTGTGAAGCACTTCCGCCACTTCATCAAGGGTGTTCGTGTCATCGTCTTCACTGATCACAATCCACTGCTCTCCACCATTCCATCGGCCTCCACGAACTAAGATAAGATAAGAAAACCTTTATTAGTCTCGCAATGGAGAAATTCCCATTTCACAGCAGCAAAGTTATGAAAGGAAGAAGCCTGAAGCGAGAGATCCGGCACCTTGACTACCTCTCCCAATTCGATTTGGAGTTCCGCCATGTCAAGGGTGCCGACAATGATGTCGCTGATGCTCTCTTTCGAATTGAGATCAATGCGATCCAGTTCCCCACGGTGGCAGAGGCTCAGGCACGTGAGGGCCTGGCTAACCGATCCAGCGATCCCGATGTCATCTCCGTGCCCATCCCCAACTCCAACCAAAACATCCTCTGTGTCCGGACCGATGGTGTCGCCCGACCATTGGTCCCCCACTCCCTTCGACGCATGGTCTTCAATTCCCTGCACGGACTCTCTCACCCAGGAATTCGCGGCACGATGAAGCTGATCGCGAAACGTTTCTCCTGGAAGAGTCTGTAGAAAGATGTCCGAGACTGGGTCCGCAGCTGCCTCCGGTGCCAACATTCCAAGGTGTACCGCCACACGAAGTCGCCCGTCGGCACCTTCGACATTGTCACGTTCCGGACGAGCCGGAATAAAGAGGGATCCCAAAAGTGTAGACTTCAACAAGGTCTCCGATACAAAAATGTTTAATACAAAAATACGCATCGACAAAGAAGAACATAAAGCGCTGGTCCAAACAAGGACCAGGAAGAACAAATAATCGAATAACAAAAAACGCTTGCACAAAAAGGCAAGGGAGGAAAACTAATACCGAGAATACAAATGAAAAACGATGTAGCAACTACACGCAAGAAAAAGCCAAATCACAAAACAAAACCAAGAACAATGTTACCGAGAGAATCCAAAAGCGAGAGCACGACGATGTCTTCAGCAAAAAGTGGTCTTAGAGCATGGGAACAGCAAGGCAATAAACAATACTCCGACACAGGTGAACTGAAGCAGAGTCCTTAAATACATAGTCCCCTAATTACTGGATTGGCAGCAGGTGTCCACAGAGACCGCTCATGCCACCTGCTGGCCAGACCAGAAACCGAACCGTGACAGACATACCTGATTCTCGCTTCAGCCATGTCCACATCGACCTGGTCGGACCCCTTCCACCGTCCCGTGGTTGCCGCTACCTCCTGACCTGCGTTGATTGCTTCACCCGATGGTGCGAGGTGATCCCACTTCCTGGCAGCAGTACCGAGTCCGTCGTGCTGGCCTTCCTCCAACACTGGGTTGCTCGCTTTGGTTCACCGGGAACCATCACCACCAATCGTGGAGCCCAGTTCGAGTCGAGCCCCTTCCGCCAGCTCTGCACCTTCCTCGGGTGCAAACAACGTCGGACTATCGCCTACCACCTTGCTGCCAACGGAATGGTCGAGCGCCTTCATCGCCAACTGAAGGCCCTCCTGATGTCCTCCGACAACGCCGAGCACTGGGTTGACAACCTGCCACTCGTCCTGCTTGGTATTCGCTCCATGCTGAAGCCAGACATTGACTCGTGTCCGACAGAGCTTGTATACAGCGCGATGCTGAGACTGCCTGGTGAGTTAATTAACACGACCGAGCTAACTTCAGGTGCCGTCAGTGACCTGCTTCACCGCTTACGTCAGTTTGCGAAAAGCCAGCAGCCCAAGCCGCCACGAAAATCCAACCTGTCGACACAGGTTGATCCCGACCTTCGGACCTGCATTCACGTCTCCTCCGCTGTGATCAAGCGCGGAAGTCCCTCGAACCGCCTTACGACAGTCCCTTCCCCGTCATTGCCTGAGTGGACAAGACCTTCAGACTCATACGTGCAAAGTTACACCAGTTTAGCCCCTGAAAAAAAGCTTAAACCGGAGCAAAATTAACCCTGCTCAGGGAGGTGGTTTAAAAATTTGCTCCGGAGCAAATGCTCGTTTGCGGGGCAGCACCGTTGTAAAATGGTACGTGTGAACGCTACTGGGTTAAAAATTTGCTCTGGAGCAAATGCACTTTTGCGGGGGGAGTAGCCTCGCTCCGCATGTGAAGAGTTGATTACATACGGCTAGAATGCGTTGCTTTCCTGCTCTGTTTAATTCCGTCATCTTTCCTTTTGTAGGAGACTGGACTGTCTCGGAGTTGTTTGTGAAGTTTGTTCCTCTGTTGTGTGTTCACAACCTCCCCCCGCCCCCACCCATAGAATTTATTTTGTGATTTCCTCTCTTGATTTTCTGTTTGGCGTGTTATATGTTTGTTTTTCTGAGTGTCATTGAAGTCATCGTTGATTTACGTTTTCGGGGGTGGTCATTGAACTCCTCTCAAGCAGCAGGCACGGAGACCGAGAAGGAGAAGGACGTGCCTGTACAGTAGTTGCTTGAGTTGTGTATGTTTTAAAAAGAACCAACACGACAGCTCTTTGTTTTCTATCGTTTTGCACCGCTGCAGAAACTGCCATGTGAACGCAAGTGGTGCTGCATCGGGGCTGCACCGGGGTTAACACGCTCAGCGGCTTTGTACGTGCTCCACAAAATTTGCTCCGGTGTAAGATATATCGCAACAAAATACATTGGTGCAGCACCGGAGCAAATGTGTGCCGTGTGAACACCCCGAATAACAAGCCATGGTTCACTCCCAAACTCAAGCAACTTAGAAAAGAGAAAGAGGCCGCATTTAGAAGTGGAGACAGGGCACTGTACAAACACGCCCGAAACCAATTGACAAAGGAAATTAACATCGCAAAGAGAAGCTATGCAGAAGGCTTAAAAAACAGTTCTCTGCTAACGACTCTGCATCTGTGTGGAACGGCATGAAAGCAGGACACCATCCCCCCCAAGCGCTGAAAATAAGGTGATGAACTGATGAACTGAACATGTTTTTTTGCTGATTTGAAAAGGACACCCCCATTTCCCACATATGCCCACCTCAACCAGAAACTACTCTATTCACGCCCCCACCCTTATTCTCTGCCCTACAGATCCACGGACAGGGTGTGAGACGGGTCTTCAAGTAGCAGAAGATCAAGAAATCTGCGGGGCCAAACAAAGTGTCCCCCTCCTGCCTGAAATTCTGCGCTGACCAGCTGGCTCCAGTCTTCACACAAATCTTCAACAGATGGAGCTGTGTGAGGTCCCATCCTGCTTCAAACAGTCGACCATCATCCCAGTTCCCAAGAAACCAGCAACATCGGAACTGAACGATTAAGTACCTTTCAGTCTCCAGTCTTGGTGGGTCAGCTCTGTTGTTCGGACCCTGCCACTGAGCGTACACTTTCGCAGGTCGTGTTGAGAACAGCCTGTTTATTCGTCTGGCCTCATTCTCTTTCGTGTACCGCTTTAGGCGGCTGGACAAGGCTTGGGGCCTTTGTTTGGCAATTTTGAGTGCTTCAGGTATGGTCATCTGGATGTACCTCTCGGGTATCGGCCTTTTCATCACACCTCTCTGGGCCTCCGTCAATTGACTCACATCTTTCCGAGCCGCCTTTCTCTTAGCCTCCAACCATCTTTTCCATGGTGAATAGCGTGTCTCATGACTCCCATGGTTGCTCTTATAGCCAAGCATCTCTAGGATCACTGATGCTGTAGCGTATATCAGCTCATTGATCGTTATGGTCGGGATCGCCCTCAGTGCTGCATTCACACTTTCCATGAGACTTTCAGGTGGTACTTCACATAGCCGTTGTAATCGGTTTCTGGGTTGCCCAGCTTTCATTCTCGCCATGATCTTAGCTTTCAGGTCAGTTGCTGCCTCGCTCAGCAATTCATTCATTGGGGCTGGCCTCCCAATCTCATCGTCTGCATTCATTGGGGCTTGCTTGCCTCCCAATCTCTGGTATGAACTCCTCCTCTGATCTGGCAGCCTGGGGCCCTTCACCATGTAACCTGCGTTGTACCTCATCAATTTCAAGTTGTGACAGCAATTGCCATTTGTGGATGTTGGAATACTGAGCTACGAGTTGTTTCGTGGTCAACCGTGACTGTGGGTTTCGCAGTAACCATTCAGCCCACATTCTCTGCATGTAACCCCTCTGACTAGGGTTGCTTGAATAGTAGCATTCCAACAGAGCCATGTTATCTCATCTCGCCCATCTCCGCTTTGTTCCAGTAGCCCATTTTTCATCAAGGTGCTCTGGTTCACCAACACTTGACGCAGACCTTGTTTGGCCGGGCGACGTCTGAGCCGGCATGTCATTCGTCTCTCATCATTGCATGAGGTAGGCATTAGCGTGAAGGGTCTTGCCCAAGGACCCACACTGGATGGTGTTATGTGCTCTTTTTTTTTTTTTGCAGGATTCGAACCCCTGTCTTCCGTACGCCAAACCGGTGCCTTACCAACTGAGCTATCCAGCCATTTGAGCTATCCAGCATACATATATAGTGTATAGATATATAGATAGATAGTGTTTGTGTGTATGTTGAACGGCATTTTTTTGTATCGTATTGTAATAATTTAAAGTCCAGATTAAAAAAATGACACTCATGTCACACTGTTTATAAAATAACCTAACCAGGGAACAGCAACTTGTTTATCCATCTCCACAATTACCATGTTACTTTTCACAGATGAGACACACACCTGGTCTGGTTGAGGGATAACTAGGATTCTTTTTTTTTTAAAGATTTGTATGGGGGTGGTCTGGTTGGAGACCCGGGGAAATTTAGTGTCCCCCCCCCCAGACCTGGTCTGGTTGAAGGATAACGAGGATTCTTTTTTGAGGGGATTTTTTAAAAAATGGGCAAAAAAATCAACATGTTAGAACTCAGGTCATCTTGTCACTTTTCATCGGCCTTTTATTTAAAAATGCAACATCAGATCCGAATGAGTTGTCTCGTTGGATAGCCGGGGTGCTGTATTGTCCCCCAGACCTGGTCCGGTTGAGTGATAACTAGGATTCTTACTTTTAAGATGTTCTAAAAATGAGCGAAAAGATCTACATGTTTGAATACACTGCATCGCCATCTTTGGATGACCGTTACGCTAAGTGATTGGTTGAGCCCCAAACTCGGTAAAGTTTGGTCTCGACCAATCGCGAACTGCGTACATTAAGGCTGGTTGCGCGCGCATCTCGGAGGCAGAAAACAAACGCTGAACAGAGCAAAATCGTGTGCGTAATGGCATCCTCATGCTATGCTGTGGGTTGTCAGAATAGAAAGAGCATACACAGAGATATAGTCTTTTATAGAATTCCTGCTGGTAAACACCCCTTTCAGACAAAAACGGCAAAAGTTATGGTTACAAGATTTACGGCGTGAGAATTGGACTGAGGAGGAAATTACGAATGCTCGTCTTGTTTGTTTGTTTGTTTATTGAACATAAAAACATATACAGTAATAAATTGACAGAAAGTAAGGTAAGTAAAATCATAAAAGGAAAGAGAAATCAGTCATCATTCAACACAATTATTATGTTTAAGGGAGTAGGAAGAAGTAAAGAACTTATCTAGTCCTACTCCGTGTTATGTGTTTATATATAAGTAGATCATTTTTATATCAATCAGAAAAGAAAGAAAGAAAGAAGGAAGAAGTCTCCATAAAGGCTTATGCTTTTACCCTTAACCGTCTTTGCAGTGCTCACTTCATATCTGATAAGTACTTGGGAGTTAGATCCACCTTGTCAAATGATATTCTATGTTGTGAAAGCCCAGAATAATGTTCAATCAGTGAAAATAACAAATGAGTGAAAATAATGAAGTATAGCATGCGTGAAGTAGTTGATATGTAGTCTTTACAGTCAAACCTGTTTACAATTTGTGTGGGAAGTAACTCTTCAATACTTCATGCACATGTTAAACACAAACATATACAGCCATACTAACGCCAAATGACAAAAACATGCTTCACAACACACACAAGTGTGTGTGTGTGTGTGTGTGTGTGTGTGTGTGTGTGTGTGTGTGTGTGTGTGTGTGTGTGTGTGTGTGTGTGTGTGTGTGTGTGTGTGCATATATCTTTCTCACTGCATAGTTATCATTTAAATCCTTACATTTAATTTTTAAATTTTACAGGAAACGCATCCCTGGAACAAGATAGTCCAGATTTCGTGCCATCTGTATTTTCATATACAGCAACTGTTTCACCAAGTGGACACTCAAAACTTGCTTGGTAAAACTGTAAAACCCAGCAGAATTATAGTTTCTCTTGAAAATGAATTTATTACAAAAAAAATACAGTATATTATAGATGACAGGTGTCAAAGTCAAGGCCAAATCTGGCCAAATCTGGCCCGCCACATCATTTTATGTGGCCCGCGAAAGCAGCTCAAACATGTCAACTTCCATGATCCTTTCTAAAATGTCTACCAAAATGTCAAATTGTCACATGTAATAAATAAGAGATCTATTCTAATGATTTTCTTGTTACCAAACCCCTCATGATAGTCACTAGAACAATAGTTGAATCAACAGTTATTCTTGACTTCTTTATGTGGTTTCCGTCATAACTGGAGGGCCAAGTGAAATGGTAACTAAAATGTGGCCTGCGACAAAAATGGGTTTGACACCCCTGTTATAGACTGATGTATGAAAACCAAATAGAAATCTTGTGTAGATGTCCATCCATCCATCCATTTTCCACCGCTTATCCGGGGTCGGGTCGCGGGGGCAGCAGCTTCAGGAGGGAAGCCCAGACTTCCCTCTCCCCAGCCACTTCTTCTAGCTCTTCCTGGCGGATCCCGAGGCGTTCCCAGGCCAGCTGGG
>CAAKHF010025252.1:5095-19984 GCA_901007745.1 Hippocampus kuda | reverse complement strand
ATGTTAGTAATATATTTTTTTGTGTTAATGTACGCTGCACCCTAATCATCTTATCAGTCTCATTTTCACCAAAAAAAAAATTTAAAAAATAAAATAAAGCAGGTAAATCTTGAATTTACAGTGGTGCGTGATTACGTCACCGGACGTTGTTAGCGCTCAGCAGTCTGCAATTGCAGCTTGTGATCAGAGCTGTTGCGGTCTATCTTTTATCGTCATTATTCTCATTCAGAGTTTGCTTTGTGTACAATTCACCGAGGGCACGGGCAAAGAATAGGAATCTAGGAGGGCCCAGGGAAGCACTTTAAAACGGTACGTGTGAGCTACGATAGTTAACAGGCTGCAAAAGTGCGTCGCATGCCTCAGTTTCAGGCTGTTTCTCATCATTGTGTGTGTGTGTGTGTGTGTGTGTGTGTGTGTGTGTGTGTGTGTGTGTGTGTGTGTGTGTGCGCGCGCGCGCCGGTAAGGATAGATCCCGGGTGGTTAGTTGATCGAAAAGTAGATCTTCGATCCAAAAAGTTTGGGCACCCCTGGTGTAGATAAACAATTTCAGGGCACGAGTTAAAACAGGTGATATTCAATTTGGTGACGTGACCAGGAAGTACTGTCAGGATTGGTTGAGTCCTACCGCTCAGGTGATTGAACACGATGTCCTCCAGGTAACTGAGCCTCTCCTTCAGAGTGTCCTGCACGGTCTCGCTGGTTCTGTCCCATGCCATTGTTGTCTTCTCCAGTTCTGGCTCAGTCACCGGCTCCATTTGTGTCGTCTTCTCCACCATCCTAGAATCAGGCAGGACTGGAGCTTTCGAAGGCAGAAACAGATCGCTTTGCAACCATTTGGTGTTGGTCAAGAGAATGAATATTGCCGCCAGCCCCAGCACATTGAGCAGGAGTAGAAACTTCCATTTTCTCCCCTTGACAGCCATGACAAGAAGACAGTGGTGACATGTGTGAAAGCGGACAAACTGGACGAGGTGTGTGTCATAGAGGCGGATAACGCCCATGTCATTAATGTGTAATTAGCAGACAAGTGCAGTCGGGAGAATGCCAAAAATGAGACGATGCCACGCCCCTTGCATGATGCTTGGAGTCAAGTTGTGTGAACCAGGTCTCCTTAAGTTGTTAAAGTCAGCGTCATCGCAGAGATACAGAGACCCAATTGTACTAGGCGAATATTCACGGTACAAAGTGTTGGGAAGGAGATGGCCTTTCTCCGCGTGTTCATTAATTTCAGATGGTGAGGATGTTGGCTAACCATATACAGGCTGGAGACGATGAACAGTTTCTTTGACGCTTTTATTCACAGAATATTCCGGGCACCAATGAGTTAGAGACAAATGGCTGCGGTGGTCACAACAATTCACAACATATTTATATCATCAGAAGGGCGGTACCGAAACTTCATGGTGCGGCACCGCGAACCTTGTGAGGATAAGTGGATTCGAAAATGGATGGATATATTGGTAAGAAAAAAAAATGCTTGCAATATGACAACATTTTAAAAAGTGAAGACTATTTGCAATTTTGGTAATATACCACAAAACAAGAAGTGGATGCACATGATTTGCATTTGCGAGCCACATAAAATGATGGGACCCAAATCTGGCCCCTGGACCTTGAGTTTGACACTTGTGATATAGGACTATAGTGTTGCTTTCTGTCAGAAAGCCATTATATCCTATTCTGGTCATTTTTTTCTTGTCCCTCAAACATTACACCGGTCAACAAGTATTTATTTACCTAATGTTTTAATCTGAGAAGCAGGTAAACTTCTGTAGATTTTTTTCCCTTTGTTTTGCACTGATTTAGAACTAGCCCCTATTCTTTTCCACATCAGTGTTAGGGTTCGTGAGAATTGAGCACACGCAGACACAATGAACTCAGAAGGATTTATTTGCCAGGTATGGGACAGGTTGAGGTGGCAGGAATTGAATGGATGACAAAGCGACCAATTCAAGGAGCGCAGGAAGTAGGAGCGTAACGGCTTGGCAGAAGCAAGTGCGGCAGGGAAGATCGCTGACGAACTGGTAACGGGTGGCTGTTCCGGCTGGCTTTTATGCTGCGAGTGGCTGATGACACTCGCAGGTGTGTAGGAGAGGCAGGTGCACCAATTAGCGAGGCGCCCAGCCAGCACTGAAAACGAAACAAAACAAAAGGGAGGGGTGACACCGTGGACAAACAATGCATTCTAACAATCAGGTTTTCAAAGTAATCATTCATTCATTCATCTTCCGAACCGCTTGATCCTCACTAGGGTCGCGGGGGGTGCTGGAGCCTATCCCAGCTGTCTCCGGGCAGTAGGCGGGGGACACCCTGAATTGGTTGCCAGCCAATCGCAGGGCACACAGAGACGAACAACCATCCACGCCCACACTCACACCTAGGGACAATTTAGAGTGTTCAATCAGCCTGCCAGGCATGTTTTTTTTGGAATGTGGGAGGAAACCGGAGCAAAGTAATCATGTGATTTAAAAAAAATATGTTGTAATATTTCTAAATTAAGCTATGAATCCCAATCCGTGGTAAAGTCCATATTGTGCAAGCTTTCAAATTTCAAAACAAAAATTTTAAATTTCTCAATAACCTGATGTGCGAGAAAAAGAGGAAAGAGATGTTCTAAATCAGTTGTTTCTCTGTGTGCCACACCTTGCTAACGATTGGCAACCGGCCCATGACACTGGTGAACAACAAGTTTTAAATCAGTGATGGCTTTGTGTCCGTAGAACAGGGGTCACCAACCTTTTTGAGAGTGAGAGCTACTTCATGTGTCCTGATTGTGTGAAGGGCGAGCAAATTGATACACGTCTGTGTCATATAATTGGCTATTATTATATGAGTAGTGCTTTATGAAAGTTTGCACTGTGAAACGTCATACTCCAGTTGATTGACAGGTCCCGCCTATAAGGGGGAGTTCCAGGAAGTGACTGTTAGAGTGAGTACACCACGTTTGACGGCTCTGCCATGTTATTAAAAAGTCGAATAAAACGTTAAGCTTGTCTGCTGACCATCATTACAGTCTGAAATAACATTTGTACAAATTATATTTAATAATATTAGAATATTAGATACTGTAGCTAGCTAGCTAGATAGCTAAATAGGTATCTATAGAATCTATAATACTGCCTGTGTTTGCATTTTTAAATCATAATTTTTACTAGCAAATGACAAACCTAGTACTGGCGGGCTACTGGTGTGGTCGTCACGGCCCACCTTGTGCCCGCAGGCACCACCTTGGAGACCACTGCCCTAGAAGAATTTTTGACGCTGATTGGAAGAAAAACATCTTTACTCTTTTTTTCTAGCACATCGGGCTTTCAACCCTTTCAGGGACAGCAGTTACTACAGTGGACATCTTGTCATTGTATCAAGGTACAGGTTATCATTATTGGTGCATGAAAGGCTTAAGATATTTTTATTTTTTTGTTTTTTAAGTTTGACCTTGAAGTTTGACGATGTAATGTATAGCTATGACCTTTCAGAAAGAAATTCCCTCTGTTGCTGAACCAAACCCTTAATTCATAAATGTCACTTTACATTACTACTTTACATATTATTGTTATAATTACAACCTGATGTGCTGTCGAAAAAAAATGAGGGCACATTTGGAATCTGCTCCAAAAATTCATCTAGAAAAATTTACTTGCATCTCTGATTAAACATTTTACAAACAAAAATTGTTGACTAATGTCTTTATGATGTCATGGGACTAGTCCGTTGGTCGTGTGTACGGACCTTGACATTACTTGGCGACCAGTCCAGGGTATATCCCGATTCTCTCTCTAAAATTCACGTTTGGTTCAATGAAAACTCAACATTGTCCATAAATTTGCATTTGAGGGTGAATATTACTTTCACATTGTCACAAAATTGGTTTGCACTAAGGACGGCCTCCATCCTGTCTCCCTCAACTGCGTGAGTGTTGTACAACCAGTATGGACAGTGCACTGTAATTAAAGTTGTTGGTCCATGTAGACAATCTTCATTGCGTCACTCCCAACAGACAAATAGTCTTAAATAATCGAGCGCAAACCTTGTTTACACTTGAGTGGTGATACCTCACCAAACAAGAAGTTCCAGTGACGAGAAGGAGCTATTTACTGCAAGTTGCGAGGCCTTGTGTCAAAAACTCAACTTAATGATTTCTGAGCTGTACAATGTCGTAAACACTCAACAAAATTCAGGAGCGATGACTTATTACTGTTAGTTCCTGGAACGAATGTGTTCCGATCAGATGTGTCAGACCCTGTTCCAAAAATACCAAATACTTGGAACTAAAAGGGAAAATGCTTTAGTTCTTGTTCCTAGAGCTATAGCTGTAGACACTGTCCCAAAGGTTCCTGGAATTCTGAAAAGTATATTCACAGATTTTCTGTTGCCCGACAGAAATTGGCCCTTGGAAAGTCCTAGATTCAAAGGCATGGAGGAGAATAAACAAACAATGGAATCTAGCGACGCATGTCCAGGAATTTCTACCCAGGAACTGTTGTAGGGCCTTTTTGTGTTTGGATGACAGGAATGACTCAACCCAGTTTCGGTTTCAGAAACGTTTACCTCATTACTAAATGTTATTAGTTATTCCAACACTTGAAACACAATGGACCTTCAAAAGGTTCCTAGTGCTGTACTTTTGGTCTTGAGTAGTACACAAAAAATTATTTTTAACTCATACAATGTAGAAGAAAAGTTTCCACTATCGAGAGGTAAAGATTCCTGGAAGTGAAACAAAATTATGTCATTCCGAGTAGTCAAAAATGCACTTTAAAGTTCCAGAGTCGTACTTTGTACTAATAACAAATTCTCAAGAACAGACATAGTATGGAACTTGACCAAGGAACTAGTATCCTTTGGAGACACATTGTGCGTTTGGAACGGGGGAACTACTGTATATTTTAACGGCAAATTTCCAAATTTAGTTCTTGGGATTTGTAGGCCCTGAGACTAAACGGTTCTGATCAGATATGTTCAGAGCTGCAGACCACATCTCATAGGTTTCTGGAACTTGGAAAAGTACTCCCCCTTCTTTTAAATTACCCCTCAACTAAATTTAGTCATAGTCATTACTGTAGTCCAAACACACAACAGTCCTTCAAAAGGTTCCTCATTAATAGTTAATAACTATAATAATAAATAATAATCATTCATATTTTATTACAAATGTAAATAATGAAACAGGAGCCATTCACAAATAAATAAAAGACAAAAAAGTAGCATTAGAAAAAAGTGCTTCGCAATCATATCAAAAAGTTTCCAAAAGGCCAAAGCTCATCAGTTTCCGTGGCCAGTACTTGGTGGAAGAAGCATGGCAACCCTCTTCTCATTTTTAAATTTTTTTTTTACATGAATCCATCCAATCGCATCAGCCTCCTGGCACGGAGCTCCTCATCCGTTAAGCGGAAGCCGTATGGAGGTGGAGCCGCAAACCGAGCCGCACCATCTCCGTGGCGTCCTGAAAAACACATTAGCAGAGAGCGATGGTGTTTGCTTCAAGAAAGACTCATGCAATAGCCATTTGTGCTAACCGCACTTTAGCTCGTCTGGTTACCTAGCTGGCACATGCTAGTTACTTGCTCTTGCATTTGAGTCTGGTTTGTTTGTGACTTTCTCCATAATAAGGCGCACTGAGTCACAATGTAGCCTACTAGCTACTTAGCGTTTGCTATTTGAATCCAAGTTAGCATCTAGCGTTAATTGCTCTTTATGAGAAATATTGTCATTGTCGCAAAAGTAATGATCTGTAGCCAACCCCCGCCCCTGTGCCGACCTGTTTCGCGGAGACTGTTCCTGATGGCCGCCGCCAGCTGCTCCTCCTCCGTCATTCCGCCCGTGTACGTTGATGTTCCATCATCTGCTGCGTACTGATTGCTTTGGGGGTGTCTGCCGCTGTAGCCTAACATGAAAACAGTGTGATTGGTATCAGGTCATTATTGGGGGAAAAAAATAAAGTGGACGACATGGTGTGAGCATGTTACCTGAGGATCTGTGGTACGTTCTGGGTGCAGAAGTGCTGAATGACATCAGCCCTGATGAGAAGAACAATTATAGTATGTACAGTATTCTGTTATACCCTATTCATCTTATTCATGTTCCCTTGCTATATGCCTTATCTATTGCAAATTTTGAGGCGATTGCTTATACAAGTCTTTATTTAAAGTAGTGCACCGACATTGCAGTACCACATTGTGCCACAACATGCCAGGCAGCACTGAGCACCTTTGAACGAGGTAAAGTGTCAAACTAGCAGTCGTAGCATGTCTGTGAGTACTGTTGTGTGCTCTGTTTGTATGTGTTGCTGCTCTGTGTGCGTTAAAGTCGTACTTGTTGAAAAATTTAGTTTCCATCAATGTTCATTTCCGTTAGTCCGTCTATGGCCTTTTGCATTACATGCTAGCATTAAGCTAGCTGATGTTCAGTAGACCAAATGATGGGTTTTGGTTGAACATTGTGATGTTTAAATGTGGAGTGATTATATTAATACGATTCTGTTGGAGCTTTATGTGACAGTTTTACAGCAAACCTCAACTGGGAGCTGTAGGATGGCTGAATTCTGGGACGGCAGAATCACATCACTTATGACTTAGATTTGTTCTCGGTTTTACTGTTTGGTGCTTTCTACTGTCTTTATTACCGATTTGTTTTACTGTTTATTATATATTTTCAACTGATCCATGTACAGCACTCTGTATGCAGCGATGGCTGTTTGAAAGTGCTCTATAAATACAGTTGACTTGACTTGACTTGATTTGACATGTGCTACACGCTTGCTATGCAAGGAACATGTTGCATTCAGGTTACTTTCATGCTGGGGACTTGCAAATGCACCGTGCCGTTCTGCACATTAATCGTTTTTCTTTCTCGTATAACATTTCTAACGACCGAGAGAAGCAAAAATTGAAATCATGATTACATGTTGATGAATTGCCAAACCGTACAGGAACCTTGACTGGGATATCAAAGTAACGTAAAAAAAAATTGTCAAGCTCACCAGCACACATCTTCATCATTTTCTTCAGTGGTCCGGTTGTGTAGAGGAGGCCCACCAGGATACCCGCCAGGTGGCCAATCAGGGAGGTCCTGGTGAGGATGCGGAAGACAGGTAAATGCCACCCTTGCTGGCTGCTTCACTCCAGAGTGACTTGGACTCACTTACCCCGGCGCTGTGATGTGGATGAGGACGAGCTCCACCCAGCTGGCATAGCGGTTGGACACCGGGAAGCCCATCACGTATGTCACGCCGCCGGGGTGGTAGTGGTTGTTCAGGACCTTAAGTGCAAAAATCACCCCTAAGACACATCAAAACAAATGTTCATAATAAATCAATACTAAGTTCAAATCACATTGTTACTCATTTCTGAGGTAATTCTTTCACATGTAGACTCCAGTCAATGTTTCTGTAGCGTCGTTACATATTTTGCCTGTAACTCATTCACTCCCAAAGACGTTTTTAAACGTCTTTTCAGACTTGGTCCAGATTTGGCTGGTACTGAATGAGTTTTAATTTGTTCAGTGGATCTAAAACCTCATCCCTAAAGTTTTTGTTGTCATGGTTTCAATATTCTAAGTTGAATTTGTCAACGTCTCAAATTTTGCTAATATTTCTAGGTTTAATTGTTGCTGCATATTGTGGCTTTAATTTGTTCATTGTGTTAAACGCGGCCATTCAAGCCGTGTTTGTTACATAGTGTTACTTTAATCTGTTAGTTACGGCTAATGCAATAAATATACATCATTGCTTCTGCCATATGCAGCCAAAAATCTGTAGGTTCCATGTTACATTCAGACCGTTGGCTTTATTTGTTCCACATTTTTGCTTTAAATTGTTCTTTGTATCAAATGCAGCCAGTATTTCGAAGCAAATTTGTTACATATTGTTGCTTTCATTTTTTTTCCTTCAGCCGAATGCAACCGATGCAGGATTTGTCCATTCCATTGTTACATATTGCTGTTTTGGCTACTTAATGTGTCAAACACAGCTTGTTAAGTTGATTTGTTACATATTGCTGTGTGAATTTGTTAAATGGTCGAATGCAGTCAATATTTTCTTGTTATATCTCATTTGTGTAGAAGTCCAACCTGAAAATCCGACAGCACAGGCGGCGCTGTACGACTGGTCCTCGGTCAGCTGGGTGAGCCCTGCCTCCAGCGCCAGGTAGAGCGCACCGGTGAGCATCGAAAAGACTGCCAGCACGTATGCGAACCAAACGCTGCCCAGGCGGCGTTCCAGGCGGATCCCCTTCATGACGAATGACACCATGTTGAAGTAGAGGTGCATGTCGTCGGCGTGGTGGAAAGGAGACAGGAGGAGGCGGCGCCACTCGCCTGACCAGTACGCCTGATGGACGCTCACACATGCCTGCGGAGAAGGGGGGGGCCAGCATGTCACGGGTGAGCAAGTCACATTCGTTGTTTTTATTAGGAGTCTACTTTATCAAAAATAAATACATTTTAAAAAAATCTCCAGCTAATTCATTGTTATGGATATTTTTATATTTCTCATTGACAGTGTTTGTATTTTTTCAATAACTTTGTATTGAGACCAAAAAAAGTGTCTTTATTGTCTTTTTATTTTTCAAATGTTTTAAACACAAACTTTTGGGGGTCAGATATTTTATGTACGAGTAAGATTTTTCTAATTTTATTCTTTGAGTGTCGTTACTGTGAAATGTCTTTTGTCAACAACATATTTTTATGGTGGCGGCGAGGTGGTTAGCACTGGTTAGCACGTCGGCCCCAAAGTGCAGAGGTGCAAAGTTCGTTTCCAGCTCCAGCGCTCCTGTGTAGAGTTTGCATGTTCTCCCAATGCCTGCGTGGGTTTTCTCCGGGTACTCCGGTTTCCACCCACATTCCAAAAACATGCATGGCAGGCTGACTGAACACTCCACATTGTCCCTCGGTGTGAGTGTGAATGTGAATGGTTGTTTGTCTATGTGTGCCCTGTAATTGGTTGGCAACCAGTTCAGGGTGTACCCTGCCTACTACCTGAAGACAGCTGGGATAGGCTCCAGCACGGCCTTGACCCTTGTGACAATAAGCGGATTAGAAAAAGGATGGATGGATAAACCTGTGTGGCATACCTTCATCAGAGGAGCTGCGGGGAAGAGGAAGAGGTAAGCGTTGAGGCCCAGCATGGCCAGGGTGACGGGAGGGATGTTCTCCAAGCCCAGCTGGTAGAGCTGCGAGACCAGCAGCAGCAGGCCGAGATATGAACTTCTGTGACGGCCCCGCATTCTCGAAAGTCGCCTCTTTCTGGTTTGGAGCGTCAACACAAAATGTCAACTGCCATTTATGATCATCTGTTGACAAAGCTAAATTTGGTAAATGTATATACTGTATATTGGGTTAAAATCAGTGATACTGAATGGTCATTTGTCTCCTTATGTACCCTTTGACTGACTGGCGACCAGTTAAGGGTGTAGTCTGCCTTCTGGCCAAAGTCAGCTGGGGTAGGCTCCAGAAACTCCCCTGTTCGAGATAAACAGTGTTAAAAATGGATGGATAAATAATAATACAAAATAAAACGAAACCTGATCTTTTCCCCCTGATTCTGATCAGCCTTAAATGGCCTGAAAGTGCCTGATTTCCAATCTCGGGATTGGGACATCTGATAAGGGTTTGATGTTGATGTTTGATACAATTATAGACGAGTGACACTGAACGACACCTACTCCATGTACATTTTTCAATTTTTAGCTGCTCAAAATGTAATTTTTTTGTCAAATTATTTAAAATGTATCAAATAGTTTTATTTTTTGGTGTAATATCTTGAAGGTTTTGTAAAATATTGTAATTTTAGGTCTGATGTATGTTTTTTCATTCATCTTTTATACATAAATATGTTTTGTTCTCGTATTATACGTATTTTCCCCAATGTTTGTTTGACTTTGTCCAAAATACTTTTTGTGACATTTTGAGCACCAATGCTACGTTTTTTGATTTTATACACATGTACCTCATGTTTTGACTTGTTCCACTCCCATTACAGATCTTTAAACTTGTTTATATTCCCTCACGCATTCCAAAAGTTCTAAACAGCACAGGCAGTGTGATAATTAACCCTGCGTTGCGTCACCCTTCGCTCAAATAAATGCGTCGTAACACTTGTCTTCCGTATTCGAGAGTTTACAACGAATGTACATTTGTTTCACGGATCGCTGTGCTACATTCTATTTTTATTTACGTTTTCCACAACATTGGTTTTCAAGTTATAAAGTACTCGTGCACCGACTAAATAAAAAGAAATCTTTCGACTGATTTTTTTTTTCAAAGTAGTGACAGGTGCTTGTTTGTTCCGTAGCTGGCGTAATATAGAAAAAGGACTTACTTTCGCTTCTGTGCTGTTTCTTCGTCGAATGCTAACGCTAATGCTAACAGGAACTGTTCAATACTGTATGACGCTGCTTCGAAACGTGCAAACGAATCCAGGAAGCGACACTTTTTTTTTTTTACAATCTTTATTGAACGCCACTAGTCACAAAACAGAAAAACAGACAAATATGTTAATATTAATACACGGTAGAGGAGTAGGTTTTGGTTTTGTAATTAAACAAAGGGGATAAAGCGATTCGAATGACAATAGTTTTCCAGCTGGGATACATCTTTTCAGAATGTGTTGGTATAATGACATTGCCATAAGTCAACCAGTGTTTCAGGGGACACTTGTCTTTTTTTTAATTTAAGAAGATATTTTTGGCCTATGGAGGATGTATTGTATTTATTATTTCTAACCACTGTATTTAGATCTTGCCGAATGAAGTCGGTTTAGGGTCCAGATTTGGCAAACAGGCTCTCCTTTTAAAAGAAGCAAGTTTCCTGAAGGAATAGCATTCATGACTGTGGCAAACTCGAATGGAGTACAGTAATAGGTAGGTTTAATTTGTAAAAAATAAAATAAAATGTTTCAAAAACAAATTGTTATTTTTGAACCAATTTGAAAAAGATTGATCGAGAGTTCTCCAAATCTTTCATTTCATGTGAAGGACACTGTCCACTTACAGAAAATGTCTGACTCAAATGTCATATTTGTATAATTTTTTCTGGGCGTATAGGAGAAGTTTCATCAGCCTTGGACCTTTCTGACGCTTACTGCTCATGCATGTGACATTAACAGCGAAGAACCACATCACTGGATGCCGTCAGCAGGTTAAGTGTCAAATTTGTGGGATAGTTTTCTAAAGGGCCTTTGCTGCAAAGCCGTGACTCAAACTCGGACTTCACGTTTTAAGAAGAACTGAAAATAGAAAAACAAGAAGTGTTTATTTTCTCGCTTAATCCTTATTTTTAGCACAGGCATCAGCAACAGTGGCACCAGTGCTAGTGTGAAGCGTGCAAGCGGCATCTGCGCTGATCCAGCAAAATTTGAGAGTGCTCTTCTTCAATTGCCATGACAAGATCAAAGTGTGGCGGTGGCTACGTTTTTGATTGTGCTTTTACATATCTTTGTTTTCATTTGCTAAAGAGTACTTTTCATGTTGCGTTTTTCCAAATCTTTTCTCCAATTTTTACATGACATCAAATGCAGCCAATATGTTCAGTTTGTTTCGTTACATGTTGCTTTCATTTGCCTATTGTGTCAAATTCAGGCAATATTTTGAGGTTGTGTTGTTACATCGTGTTGCTTTAATTGAGTCAGCGATTTAATTGCAGCCACCGATTTTTGGTTGTGTTGTTACATATTGTTGTTTTCATTTACTGATAGTTTGATGTGTTTCATACATGAACTTTAATTTTATTGGTGAGGCAAATGCATCATGTGTCTTTAGATTGTTGTTACATAGGCCTATTGTTACTTTCATTGACCAGAGCCACACACAAAGGCTGCGTTGTCACTTTAATTTCTTCATTATGTCAAAATTAGCCAGTATTATCCTTCTGCTTTGTTGCATCTTATTGCTGATTTCAATTATTATTTTTTTCAAATTCGGCCACTATGTTTTAGAAATGTAACATGTTGCTTTAATTTGTTCACGTTTGCCAACATTTTTAGGTTATGTTGTTTCATATGATGCTTTTATTTGCTTGTGTGTGAGTGTGATGGAAGCATCGCTACATATTTTGCTGTCATATGTTTATGGTTTTAATTGGAGGGCTGTGCAGTGTGATGGAAGTGTTGCCTCCTATGTTATTTTTGACGGCAGGACACTTCCTGCTCCCTTATAAGGAAAGAGGAAATTTCCTGCATCCTTATAAGGCAATGTGTGTGTGTACGCGTGTCCTACTAAATACTCCTCAGCTTCCTCTTCTGGTCCACTCCGAGGTGGACGTCCATCAGATGGTGAGTGCACGTTTATTTCATAATAACCAGAATGGTTCACCCATTTTCCGATCCGCTTTATCCTCACAAGGGTCGCGGGGGTTGCTGGAGCCTATCCCAGCCGTCTTCGGGGAGTAGGCGGGGGACACCCTGAACAGGTTGCCAGCCAATCGCAGAGCACACAGAGACGAACAACCATCCGTGCTCACACTCACACTCACACCTAGGGACAATTTAGAGTGTTCAATCAGCCTGGCATGCGTGTTTTTGGAATGTGGGAGGAAACCGGAGAACCCGAAGAAAAGCCACGCAGGCCCGGGGATAATATGCAAACTCCACACAGGAAGGCTGGAGCTGGAATTGAACCCGGTACCTCTGCACTGTGAGGTCGACGCGCTAACCACTAGACCACCGGGCCGCCCAGAGTTTGGGTTATGATCAAAATATTTTTTAGTTGGTTTGGATTGGTCAAAAAAAGTGGATGGAGAAACTCTTAATTTATGAAATTCACTGTAAAAAGTGTGGAATTTGAACAATGTGGCATTGTTAGAAATTGTTTTAGAAAGAAATGTAGAAAATGTGAGTTTTGTTGGGGAAAAAAAAAGTTCCCCCGCATTACCCGAATGTTACTTTTCACATTTCACACAATGATTTGGTCATCTATTTGTGTGTGCATTTGAACCAAATTGGTCTGACTCCAGATTGTTTTTCTTTTTACGCAGCTCAGATTTAAGGATGTGCGTATCCAGGTGTCTGCGCTGTGTGGGCGTGGCTCTGGTTGCCCTGGCGACCGTATGCACCGTGGCTAACATTCTGCTACTGCTGCCGGAGCTGAAGGTCAATTTCCTGTTGGAGGGTCACGTGACCAGAGAGGCCTCCTGGGCCACAGGACTCTGGAGCTCTGGACTCCTGGTGAGACCACAACCCAGTACAGTCATCTTTGTCATGTTGGTGTCGTGTGACTTACTGGTGTCTTGTGATGTTTTGACACCTCTGAAATACCACTTGAATTTCATTTTGTTGCTTTAATTTCTTTGGTCATTTGGTCCCGGTTTTTTTTTTTTGTTTTTTTTTTTCCAAATATATTTCTGCTTTTATTTTGTGCCTTCGTTCTGTCGCGTTAAGTATTGTTGCTTTCATTCTTGCTTTGTTTTCCTTCATAGTTGTTACATTGTTGCTTGAATTTGCTCTTGCGTTTGCTAACGTTGCGACATATTGCAGCTTCTTAATTAGGTGTTACATATCGTGGCTTTAATTTGTTCCTTTATTTGGTGGCATTGTTCCATGTCTTTGCTTTAATTTAGCAGCATTGTTTCGTATTGTTATTTTAATTTTGGTACTTCATTTGATAGTGTTGCCGCAAAATTGTTGCTTTGATTTGCTCTGCAATTTGCTTGCCTTTCTTCGTTTCCTTTAGTAGCATTGGTACATGCGTGTTCTTGAAGGTGCTCTTTCGTTTCGTAGCCTTGTTCCACATACAGTAGTTGTATGAATTTCTTTTGTCAATTATTAGCTTGTTACATGTTACATAGGGGCTTTGTGTTGGTACAAATTGTTATTTTTATTTATTTTTCTTCATTTGGGAGCATTGTTGTTCCATCTGGTTGATTTTATTTGTTCCTTAATTTGGTTGCACTGGTTCAACGTGTGAAACACGGCAAATCATTTGACTGTCCTGATCAATCGTAGCTTTCGTTTCTTTAATATATGTGTGGTGGCGTTGTGTTTTTTGTATTTTCAGGTTGTGTTTGGGGCTCGAGCATTTTTGCAGAGCCGCCACACACCAGGATGTTGCGCCTTCAGGACACAGGTAACGTTGCACGCTCATCAGTAGGAAATTGTACATTTGTAATGGTGTTATGTTAGGAATAATACAAAGGCAGTAGAGTAGTTGGAAAAGTAATAATGCAGTAGTGCTGTTAGTATGTAAGAACAACAAATAGTATGTGAGAAGTAGTTCTCTGAAGTAGTCATCGGATTACTCATAGTAGTAGGAATATGTTTTAAGTAGATTATACATCGACTTTAAAAAACAAATAGCTGGACGATTTTATTTTGTGCAGCCACTTGATGAAACAAATTGGGTAAATTCAATATTTTTTTTTCAGTATAGTTTTGTATTAGATGTAGTAATAGTATATTTCTAGTATGTCAACCCATCTGTACTCACCTCTAATTTAGGTAACTTTAATGAACCACAGAGGACAATGGTGTGCTAATTTTATGTGTGCAGTATGATTGTCGTTGTAATATTAGTCATGGTAATTGTTGTGTTGTGTGTTTTGTGTGCAGATGTTGCGCCAGGCGTTGTACTCGTGTGCGTGTCTGCTGTCTTCTGCTTTCTGTTGCCTGGTTAGCATCACAGGGCTGGTCCAAGGTCCTCTTTGTCTCTACAACACTACAAGTGGACCAGCCTGGGGCGTACCACTTCAACCCACTGCCGACAGGTAACACACGCACCCACTATCTATGCACTATCTACTATATGCATTATTCCCACTACTACTTCAATCATATTTCTACTTCTACTAAGAGCACAACTATTACATGTACTGATACCCTTCTTGTCCTCAGTAGTAAGTAGTAAGTAGTAGTAGTAGTAGTAGTAGTAGTAGTAGTAGTAGTAGTAGTAAGTCCTCAGTAGT
>CAAKHF010025246.1:24555-46721 GCA_901007745.1 Hippocampus kuda | reverse complement strand
TCTGCTCTTGATGCTCAGTCATTATGTAAGCATCCACCGCACATTCAAAGTCAAAACCAGACGCTTGGCTGTTTTTTTAAGATCAACTAGGGTCTTTCCTTATTAGGAAGCATTGATTCTTGCCCAAGAGGCGAACGGATGCAGCGCTGGATGCTGACCCCGAGAGAAAAGAGAGGCTGATATTATGACATGAGCTTATTTGGACTTCCACCAGTGGAGCCAAATTGGCCTGCAGGAAGTGGATAAATCTTGGAATATGGAATAAGATTACTGTAGGAACTTCTAAATCCTTTTGATGGCCTTCATTAAAATAAACAGTATCTTTGCCATTGCCCCAGCAATACTAATACTGTACGATACTCTCACGATCCTTAAGGGGGATATATTCTGGAGAAATAACTTTTTAGTGTTTGTATTTCCCGTAGTGTCATCAGAGGGCAGAGCAGTGGTTTGCATGCGTGCTTCATAGTTCTGACGTTAGGGGTTTTAAATCTCAGCTCTGGCATTCCATGTTTCCTCCTTGTGTGGGTTTTCTCAGACTACTCTGCCTTCTTCCCACATTCTGAAAACAAGTTAGGTTTGTTAGGTTCATTAAAGGCTCAAATCTGTCTGTAGGTGTGAATGCTGAATGATTGTTGTCAATATTTGCCAAGCGAATGACTGGTGACCAGACCATGGTATACCCCGCCTCTCACCTAACGTCACCTGGCATCATTCCTAATGAGGACAAGCGCCATAGAAAATGGATGCTTAGTGCCACAAGAGTAAATAAGTTACGTCGTTATCTAAGGGGGAACCCTGGAGCAATTAATGGCACATTTCAGTATTTTGACACATTTTACATGGCTTTAAAAGAAATATTATTTTTGCTTTTTGTGAGATAGAGTGTGGTACCAGGAAGACATTATTTTCTGCAAATGCCAGTACATTACTCATGTGGTCATGGGCTTTCAGCCGCAATCTGCTGAGAGTGACGCTGCACTGTGTCCAACACATTAAGCGATGTATTTTGTGTGCATTGTTTTCTGTTGAACAGATAATGAGCTGGCTGTCATTGTTTTGGGCAATGAAAATCCATCTGTCATCACCAAAGCAGAAATGTTATTATCAAAAAAAAAAAAAGGAACCAAGTTTATTAAGAGACAATGAGCCTGATAGACTGACATTGTTGTCCAGAAAGAAAAAAAAAAAAACCATTGGACTCATGCGTTCTGTGCTGCCCATAGCTGGTTTCACATACTTGACCACAGTCCTGAAAGCTGCAAATTCCATACGGAAAACTCATCAGTGAAAACTTTGTTGGACAGCCCCCAACCAGCCTGTTGTGTTTCCACACACATGGACTTTCTCACCCCATTTGCGTCGTTTTACACTAGAACAGTCAATTGTCAATGAACTCCGAATATCAACCATGGTCTTGCCTTCTACAAAGCCCCTCTATGTTGTGCAGTGCTGACACCAGTACCAGTGTCGTCTGAGAAAGAATGACACGTCTACCAAAGCAAATGTTGTCATCACTTGGACAGGAATGATGCCATTCAGGGGTCGCACATTGTCCGCTGTGGCCGATTGCCTGTCTGCTTCATTCCCACAACAGCATGTGATCATGAGACAAAATCTTAAATATAAGCGCGGGAGTTGATCATAGTTAAAACGGGTCAGCTCCTGAAAACATTATCAGTCTAACACTGTACGACCGGGAACAGATGTGAGTCACAGTCACTGTGGGTGGATTTTTCCCAAGCAACAAGAAAAAGTGGGTGATGCTAAATTTCCTCTGGAATACTGGGGCGCTACATAATGGAACACTGTCAACTCTGACTGGATGTAAAACTTGATTTATGATGACTCCCAGGTCAAAAGGTTAAGGGTTAAAAAGGCCTGATTCTACTACCAAAAAATTAGCGCATCTGAAGAGACATTAAATTGAATGCACGGCGTTTCTGGGTGGATTACTTCAACAGTTTTTACATTTCCAGTGACAAATCAGACAACTCTACACTATTGCACTCTCTGCCACGGAGCAATAACAAAGAACAAAATGGTAAAACAATTTCTGTTCTTTACTCAGAGGCGATTGAGGCCCTGTGATGTCACATGTCACAACATAACAGCATTATCAAGTCTCAGAAAAATTCGGATTTCTTGTTGATTTAAAAGTTGGATTGTAAGGACGACAACAACAACAAAAAAACATTTCTGGCATAATTTGTAATACTTGATGAAGTGCATCAAATTGATCTTCTGTTTACTTTTTTAAAATTTTATGCTAATAGTTCCACATTAAAAGGGTCTCTATCCTGTCCCCGCTCATTTGAGGATATCAGCGTTGCCTCCTGTGTATTACACAAAAGAAAGCAAAACACAAATAAAAGACTCATCTGATGATAATATCGCTTTTTTTAGTGCAGGAATGTATGCTTTGTTGTGTTTATTGACATTTTTTGGTGTGTGTTTATCTGCAGCTACTTTGGGAGAGACTCTGCCGCACAAGAACCAACAAGTGAGCACATGCAGTCGCAGGTAAAATGTAAAACTTGTTGATGTTAAAGATATTTATGACATGAACAAAGTGTCCAAACCTTTGACTACTGTATTTTTTGTTTGTAAAAACATTCTCAAACAAGCTCTTTCACAATTCCTCGAAAACATTAGAATATAACCCCCCCCCCCAAAAAAAACAGGTCCCTTCATTAGATACACCTGCCCAGTCAAATGAGGTGCTATGCAGGCAATAAAGCTGACTATAAAAACATAAAATGTGATTCAATACAGTTGTTGACCACTGCAAACTATGAATGTGACCACCATTACCTGAAGCACATTTTTATTTGAGTTGTTGAATTGCATCCCATCACATTGTGCCGAATTTTATGGCGCCACGATGAAGTTGTGGAGCTTTCTCATGACCCCCAGGAACCACACACACGGGACGCAAAGCACCTGATTCAAAAGTTCGAATCATAGAGTCAGACTGACCATCGTTAGGCAGCAGTAAAAAGATCGCCACGGCGACCGTAAGACGACAGCTAGCTTATTGGACCGAGGTTGACATCAGTGACCCCTTCCTCAACCCCTCGTGCCAAGTTCCACCCCTTGGCCGCAGGATGAGGGGTGGCCTGGTGAATAGGGAGTTAATAGGCTCATAATGGTCCTCTCCTGTTTCTGTGCCCCCGCTCTGCACCTTCAATGAGTTCTTTCTGTACTTGTCTCACAATGAGATGATGAAGTGGGTGGAACGCCACCACTCACTAGTCCTGCTTTAAATAAATTAGGGGACTTTTAACCCAATGCTGTTCCATTGTTGTCTAGGGAAAAGTTCAACCTCCTGGTTTTTCTTTTTTTTTTTTTTTTTTTTTACCCAGAGCTAACTGGAGGACATGGCAGGCACAAAGTTCACTCATTGTCTTTCTTCATGAATATAGTTCTCATTTCCATTTTTTTTTTCTAATTATGGCAGTTTTTTGAAGACGCTGGCTGTCCAAATGGCTTCCCCAGGGAGCCTGGTGGTCTTTCTACTCAGCACATCATAACATCTCCAGACCTGACCAAAGAGGTGGTCATCTCCCCTGGATTGCCAACTCCTCCTCTCAGCCCCCTCCGATCATCCAGGTTTCCTTCTGGAGAGTTCAGGGTATGTCCTGAAATGGCAGGAAAGCTCTCTTCTCTCAGGACAAGTGCCCCTTCATGTGGACAAATTTAGCATTACAGTTTTTATTCGTGGCTGAAAGTGCTTTTTGTACCAGAACCTTCCGTGTCGACTTCCTCTTAATGCCATCACTATCATCTCACAACTAAATTGTAACTGAAATATATATCACAGATCGTTGTTTTGCAAGTCAAATTTGGGTGCAACAAGTTTTGCATCTGCCAACTATTTGGAAATGAAAAAATGCTGATGTCATTGGCCCTGTAAGGGGAAAAACTTGAAATCTTTCATTCTTTTTCCGATCTGCTTATCCTCACAAGGGTGGCGGGGTGTGCTGGAGCCTATCCCAGCTGTCTTCAGGCAGTAGGCAGGGGACACCCTGAACCGGTTGCCAGCCAATTGCAGGGCACACAGAGACAAACAACCATCCACGCTCACACTCACACCTCGGGACAATTGAGAGTGTTCAGTCAGCCTGTCATGCATGTTTTTGGAATGTGGGAGGAAACCGGAGTACCCGGAGAAAACCCACACAGGCCCAGGAAAAACATGCAAACTCCACACAGGGAGGCCAGAGCTGGAATTGAACCCTCTGCAATGTGAGGTCGACGTGCTAACCACTTGACACCGGGCCGCTGAAACTTGAAATCTGATTATTAAATTAACAGTCCCATTGATAATATAGGTTACATCGGCCAGTGCGACTGATTCTGAAGGCTGTGGGCATATTAGATTAACAGCAAAGAAGGGCAAAGTTCTGATTGGACAAAAATAAAATCACATAGAATAGGTAACAAAAAGAACAGAATGGATTATTGGGAGATTAATAACATTTCATGGAGCAGATATTACAATTTAGGGCGTAAGTGTAGGTCAGTGTTTTTGATTCTGTTTAGGCCAGCAGTGAGGACCTTGCTGGCCTCTTCTCTTCTCTTCTCTTCTCTTCTCTTCTCTTCTCTTCTCTTCTCTTCTCTTCTCTTCTCTTCTACTCGCATGTTCACCCACAATGATTATTCAGATGACAGAATTTAGCAGTAGAGTAGGCTCAAACAAGTTTATGACGTGTATGCATATTTTTTTATATTTCAACTCATGTATTGTTCTTAAATGGGTGGCTGATGGAATGACACAAAAGCCTTATTCACACTGTCGAATCTGTCTTTCTCAAGGCATCTGATGTCAATGGAAGTGGCCTAACTACTCCCAGCTTTGGATCCTATTATGGCCCCTCACATGGTAAAATTCAGCCTTATTTTGGGGGCAGTTGGATGGAAATACTACTGTACATTCAACAAAACAAACAAGATGAGCTGACAGCATTGGTGAAAGTTTTAATCCAGGAATAACGTGGCAATTGTCACCCAGGAGGGCTTACCAATGGGGTTCAGCCTCCTTCCACAAGTGAGGAAAGACTCATCAAATTCTCAGGAATCGGGCCAGTGGATGAAACGGGGATGCCCATTGCCTCCAGATCTGTAAGAATAAAGAAACGTTTTAAAAGACATCTCTCGTTTTACTTTCTTAGTATTGTGAATAATCCCTCTATTGAGAAGCTCAAATATCTTTTTACCCTCCCTACCTCCTTTCTTCCACCAGAGTGTAAACAAGCCCAGAGACTGGTACAAGAGCATGTTCAAACAAATCCATAAGAAGCCAGAAGGTATGATTGCTCTTCTTCTTCTTCATGCACTTGCCCTTGACAGAACAGGGACACACAACACAGGTCATGGTGACACGTTTGATATTATAAAAATACTCATAATAATTATTATGATCGTTTTTTTTGCCTTCTGCATTTCTGGCACCATTGACAATCAATCCATCCATTATTTGAGCCGCTTCTCCTCATGAGGGTCGCGTGCATGCTGGAGTCTATCCCAGCCGTCTACAAGCAGTCAGCAGGCTACGCCCTGAACTGGTTGTCAGCCAATCGCAGTGCCATTAACAAAATAATTAAAAGATGAAGCAGAAGTTCTGCTCATATCACAAGCCACAACGGTGATGTCTTTGTCGTGATTTTAGATAGGAACCAATGATGTCTGATCTTTTTTTTTTTTTGGAGCAGAGTGTGAGCAGGAGGAATCAGACAAGTGGTCAGCTAGATGTAAGTGTTTCATCTTCTCCTAGGGATGGTCATTTGACGAGATTTTCTTCCTTAGCATTGGGGAAAATGATACATGATTTAATCAAGTCATTGTAACTTCTCAAAATATTTTTTTCATGCTTTTCGAAAACTTCCCTAAACATTCTGAACTCGTCTTTCAATCCGAGCTGTAGTGGATGTCTTTGTGGATGTTGCTCAACTTCCCATAGCTGATTTTATGTTGCAAGCTAGTTGAGGCTACCAACGTCTCAGCACTTCTGTTGGCTGCATCCAGCCAAGTCGTGCACTTCACTTTCTTCAAAATTCAAGACGTTTTGAACAACGCAATCAATAATTCTTGAATCATTTAAATTATCATCATGCCCATCTGTAGCCTCTACTAAAATAAGCATTGTTTTCAATGATTGTAACACTTTTCTTTCAATCATGTCATATATTCAAAAAAAAAAACAAAAGTAACAATTACATGTATTCTCAGGCCTGCAGGCCACTACAAGCACAGAGGATGAAGAAGCCAACCAATATCTCTTCAGGCTATCACCACATGGAGCCTTGCCTGACTGGTGAGCTGATTCCCACTGACGCTCACAAACAGCTGAGCATATCCTTGTATGCACTGGAGAGCATCGAGTGCACACATAAGCATTGCCAATTATAAGCCTATCTGCATATTGTAACTGAATCCAGGGGCCCTACACAATTTGTTTGAGCCTACTCTACTGCTAAGCAGACCAATTCTTAGCCTTTAATAAATAAAATAGCCGCACAAAGCAGCGCAAGTCACAACCCAACCTCCGTTGAGCCAATTAATTTACAAGCCATTTCTGAATGGGTTTCCGTGGGATTCGAAATGTGGTTGCTTTCTCCGAATTCA
Source organism: Hippocampus kuda (assembly GCA_901007745.1). Taxonomy (NCBI): domain Eukaryota; kingdom Metazoa; phylum Chordata; class Actinopteri; order Syngnathiformes; family Syngnathidae; genus Hippocampus; species Hippocampus kuda. The sequence continues at coordinate 40,094 of CAAKHF010025246.1, read as the reverse complement.
CTGCAACACGCCTCATGTTAAAGAAAGCCAACAATCGTGTCCGGACTAGGCGGTGGGGTGGGCTGCAAGTTGGGATTTGTTGTTCCAGCGCTTACAATAAGGCAATGATTAAGTTGCTGTCCATGGTGGTTGTGTGTTTGCACATCCACTTGGGTGTCATGTTTCAGGAGCCAAGATGTCAATGAGCTGTCAGTTGCAGGGAAGCAGAAGCCTCAACCCAAGAGCATATTTGACTTTGAGCCCGAAAAAGGTGTTTCTTCTGTAAGCCTCGGCCAGGTACAAAGTCTCACACGTTTAAAAATTGTTTCTGTAACCAGCTTACCACTTTGTATATTTTCTGCCACATTCTTTCATGAGCTGGTACTGTTTTGGCGTTCTTGTCACAACAAGCTAATGAGTAACTTGTGGTTATCTAACAGATCTTTTCAAAAGATGTTGTTCAGTTCCATATTCATGATCTTAGCATTTCCGCTCTGGTTTATATTTAGAGTTGCTCCAGATAAGTATTTTCTACAAGGACCGCAGGGAATTTGACCTCTTTTAAAAGCAACAATCCTCTGGATTTAGTGCATGTAGAACCCTGCGTATGCAATCGTGACTAAAATAAATATTTATTCACACACACATTCACATACACACCCCACAGGAGCTGAAGTGCCTTGTGATTTGTATTGTGATGTTAACCTTTCGAGGTGCAGTATAAGAGTGTCTGAGACAAACTGTGCACAGACCAATGTCGGGGGCTTCACAGTGACTTTATGGTCTGTGAATGGAATGAGAATGAAAGGAAGGTCTTGGCATACCATTAGGAAAGAAGTTGCTGCTTCCTGCCAGCAGAGATTTATTGTAACACGACAGTATTGGAAACAGAAGGAAATTGGACTTTCTTGTTCAACTGTATTGAGTTTGCAAGTGGGATTCAGTTATTTTCACTAAAGGGAAAATGAATAGCAGTTTTATGAATCACATCATAAACTACTTTCAACAGCACCAAATGTTCCTGTATCTGTGTTACAGTCAGCACGAAGCAGTTATTTTTTTACATCCAGTATGTATTATCATTAAGTATATATTTTAAATAACGGGCTAAGTTAGGCACCAACTCACGGGTGACCCCTAATGAGGACAAGCAGGTGGATGGGTAATAATTATATAGCAGTACTCATGTTCTTGTTTAAAAGCAAATAAATGCTATTTCATGTTAATCTAGAATAGAGTACATGTATAGGATATTGAGAATTACAGCCCCCTGCTCATTTATTCATTCATTCATTTCATTTTCATTTAGACATTCATTATGAGGCCGTTTTATATATTGTAACTGCAAAATCAGTGTAATAGCTCAACAAACTGTTACAACAAAAAAATGTAGGTGTTCACCGATAACAGTGAACATAATGACTTTTGCATACATATAATAACTAAAGTGGTTCTGTTTCCTTCTCCGAATGACTGGAATTGTCAGCCATCAACTTGTCTGTAAGAAATGTTGAACAACAAATGCACCATCACAAGATATCTATATTTACTTTATGCACTGTTGTCCACTTAGTTAAAAACGAAACTCATACTCATACTTCTCTTTAATAACGGAAACCATAAATGAAGCATAGCCGACTCAATTTGTGTGTGTGATATGTGCATGTGATGTTGCATTTCATTATCAACAATCACTTTGAAGTAAATGTTTTTTTTTCTGACCAAAGGGTTGCCGGTCGCCAAACAAACGGGCTGAGAAGTCAAAGTCTCCTTCAGTTGAGGTGAGCGATCTCGCTGTTTCATCTTGCAAAAACAATTCCACAATGCCCACTGCCAACTGTGACATCATTACCTGGGCTCAGGCCAGTCTGGTCTCTGAACTGAGTCGCTTTGAGGCCGAGTTGGACTCGGATATCATGGGCCTGGAAAAGAGACTGTCCCAGAAGAAACAGCAGCGTCGAGGCTGGGGTGAGGTACTGAGCACCCCCCTCTGCCCCAAATCCTCCTTGACCGTCTCAGCTGAAGACCCCTTGTTAGTCCCCAGAACGCAGCCCATCCCTCCCTTCTCGACTGTATGAGCCTCACCGCTTGTTACTGTTAGCTGTGTTTCTTGTGTGTCCTGACCTGGATGACAACTAAAGAATCACCTCCCTGTCTTGCACGTTGACTCATCCGTCTAATCATCTGCCTGCAGCATCCCTCCCTCCCCCTCACGCTCCCACCTCAGCAAAATTAAATTTGCCAGCTGTACTTGCATAGAGCGCCCAAATTCACTGTTCGACAAAGATTCTCTGGAAATAATTCTGCCTATGTGCTGATGTCTTGCCCTTCCTGTTTCTGAATGTTTTTGAAATCATGAGTGGACTTGGTGAGCCAAGGAACATAGGACCCAGTTGATTTCTCACTCCCCCTGGGGAGTGGTCAGCACCACCGTGTTGCCTGCATGTGTTGTTCAAAGAATTCCTCCAAGTTGGGAGACAGTGGAGGCCGAAGGGAGCAAACTTTGAAAAGTCTATTCTGCTTCCAGGGGACCAGGGATCCAGTGACTGCTGCAAGAGCTGGAAACACAAACTACAGGTCTGTAACCACTTGGAAAAAATATAGTCGATAAAACTACAATAACTTTATTTTTAAATCGCGGTTGTGACAAAAGGAGCATTGTACGATTCCAATCTCATTCATTAACTTTGCCATTCACTTTGTTTTATGTGATGCGTTTTTCAATCAACAATGAAATCATCCAACATCTAACATTTCAAACTGTTTTGTTTGCTTTAGGAATTAATCAATAGCTAACAATTGAAGTTGCAGATATAGCCTGTGTATTCATTTTTAATTATCCCGAGTCAACTTATGATAAGGAGTATAAACAAATTCCAGAGAAATGCAAAGTCCAGGATCAATAACCACATAACACGACAATAAACCACTTCACTTTGAGCTTTTTTTTTTCTCCCTGCCTGACTTGTCATGACAAAGTGATTACACTTCAAGTGCCCCCACGCCCTCAAAATAACCTCAGCAGGTTTAAGTACAGTACATTTGCTCCTTCAGACAGCATTCCGCATTTCTAACCGTGCGTGTAATGCATTCTTGGAAGATTCTCGCTGTTATTTGCTCAGTTGGTTTCACTGGGATTGACCTTTTAAGGCTTTTGGTTCAGTGGCATTTTTTCAAGCGTCTGTTGCTAAGGATCTGTGGAATTACAGGACAAAGTGGCAAAATGTAGTCTGCTTTCGTCGGCATCCTGTCACACTGACATGTTGAGTTGCTGCTAACACGAAGCGCGTGCTACTGTTTGTTTGCAGAGTAATTCAGAACTACTGATATCTTCATTTAAATAAGTTTCTCAGTGCTGAAAGATGATTGAATGAAGATGCTTAATCTCAATGAAATAAGCAACATGCGTTACAAAGTAATTAAGCAGGAAACTGTGTTTCCCTTATTCTTCCAAATAGTTTACAAAGCAGCAGAGGTTGCAAAAGTACTTACTATTTTTAGAATAGAAGTGTCAAGAAGACTCTCATAAAAGTAAAAGTCCTGATATAAATTCTTACTAAAAATAAATAAATAAATACCGACGGAAATGTGCCCAAGTCCAAAAGTAAAAATGTTTGTCATAGTTAGATTGAGGGCGGCCCGGTGGTCCGGTGGTTAGTGCGTCGACCTCTTAGTGCAGAGGTCATGGGTTTGATGCCGGCTCCGACCTTCCTGTGTGGAGTTTGCATGCTTTCCCCGGGCCTGCGTGGGTTTTCTCCGGGTACTCCGGTTTCCTCCCACATTCTAAAAACATGCATGGCAGGCTGATTGAACACTCTAAATCCTTTTTAGGTGTGAGTGTGATGGTTGTTCGTCTCTGTGTGCCCTGCAATTGGCTGGCAACCGGTTCAGGGTGTCCCCCGCCTACTGCCCGAAGACGGCTGGGATAGGCTCCAGCACCCCCTTCGACCCTTGTGGGGATAAAGCGGATCGGAAAATGGAGGGATGATGGATTCAAATATATACAATGCCCATTTTGATTCATTTGCACATTAACACAAAAACTCCTCTGCACATAGTACTGTGTCATGCTTTTATTAACTTGCAAGCACGGAGAAGAAAAATGACAATGCGCTATCATAACGTGTTCCCATAGTTTTGCTAACTGTCGAACCAAAAATTTTAAAGTAGCTCATGGTAACAAGTGATAAACATACACCTAACCTGCATGTGTGTTTATTTTGGTTTAGATTAGACTGCATTTTTGAATGTCCGTAGCTTGCGGGTTTTAGGCTGTAACAAAACATTTATCAGAATCGTTCTTGAAGCCGACAGCATCAAACAATTCTTGTTCTGTAAATCAGGCTATTTGGGGGAGGGTATTAGCTTGTTCAGAAAAATAAATATTGAAGTAATGTACAGATAACCTGAATATGTACTGAAGTCGGCGCATCTTTGCAAAAGGTTACTTCATATTATTCAATTCTTTTCAGCCAATCATCTGAGCCTAAGCAGCCCATTCGTCACTCCGTTGGCCCCTCATCGGTCTTCGCTCCTTCATTTGGTAAACAAAGTTCTTTCATGTCAGTCTGAAAAAGATGTTTCAATGTTTAATGAGCTGTTGATGCAAATCTCATTTGCTAGTTTTTTTTTTTTTAATCCAGGTCTGCTGTTTAAAGCACCGCTTCACACCACACGACTGTACACTCTCAATGAGCTCTCTTGTGACTCACTAGAATCGCCCAGTAATTTAATATGTGGTCATGTTTGTATACCATTGTGTCGTTTGTCTGCTGCTGAGGCTAAGCAAGTGTTCATGGTGGTTTTGTAAAACCAAAACAAAAAAAAAATAAAGTCAAGCTGAACTGAGCAGTGGGTGGGTGGGGAGGGAGGAAACCTTGGAAAAAAGGAAGTAGAGCCGAAAATACATGTTGGAGATTAGCTTTATCCCATTTGTTTTCCTGTTTTAGTTTTATGAGATCAGCGTAATTATTTAGGTTCAGTATGTTGTTGATGTTTTGAAGATCCCACTTGCTCTTTTATTAGAATACTGGACAGGAAACGGAGGACTTTTTACGCTCCTCTAATTCAGCTGTATGATCACTTTGCTCGGTAGATCGACTTTCCGCTTCCAATGATACCATGGAGCGCTCGCCTAAGAAAGAAGAAAAGAAGGTAGATCCTTATGAAAAGTGTTCATAAATGTGACTGCTTCAAGTTTTGTCATCTTGTTTTCATCAAAATATTAAGCAGGTTTTTGTTTTGTTTTTTTGCTTTCAGATGAAAGCGGCTCGGGCCAAATTCAATTTCCAGGCTCAATCGCCAAAGTGAGTTCCCACATTAATCAGATTTTTTTTTTTAAAAAAGTATAGAATTAATAAAGCACAACCGCACATAGAATTATCAACTAAGTCTGACAAAAGTATTAGATTTTTAGGTCTGCCGTTCTCAACAGTCGACATATTGGTGTTGTAACCTACTGGGGCTCTTGCTTCAACTTGAATTCATTTCTCACACAGGGAGCTCACACTGCATAGGGGCGACATTGTTTACATCCACAGGCAAGTAGACGCCAACTGGCTTGAAGGAGAACATCACGGCCGAGTGGGCATCTTCCCCACCACATATGTCGAGGTAAAAAGAACGCCATTGTGGCTCTGACGCCAGGCAATTTTTCGGTTTGTCTTTTCACGTAGTTGAGCTGAGCTTTTGACGTTTCCCGTCAGATTCTTCTTCCATCTGAGAAACCAACGCCTATAAAGCCTCCTAGTGTGCAGGTGCTGGACTATGGTGAAGCAGTAGCACTGTATAATTTCAACGCTGACCTTCCAGTTGAGCTTCCCTTTCGAAAAGTGAGTATTGTATTCATACTTAATATAAACATTGAGCATGTTGCTGTGTTTAATCTAGCATTAGACAACATCTTGTGTTTGTTTGACAAATTCTGATGAAAAAAATGACTGAAAATCCACCGCTGCGCAAATTTCGACTGCACTTTGGCTCGACTCGGCTTCATTCATTGAAAGCTTAGAGACAGGAGTGCCCATTGTGTCGATCGCGATCGACCAGTAGATCGCGGACTGGTCCGAAGTTGATCGCAAGGGGTGTAGAGGAGAAAAAGCAAACAAACAACCATTTGTGTGTCTTTGTGCATGTTAGTAATATATTAATGTTAATGTACACTGCACCCTAATCATCTTAGCAGTCTCATTCTCACAAAAAGTATTAAAAATATAAAATAAAATAAAGCAGGTCAATCTTTAACCTACGGTGGCGCGTGACCTGCGTCACCGGAAGTTGTTAGCGCTCAGCAGTCTGCAATCGCAGCTTGTGATGAGAGCTGTTGCGCTATCTTTGATCTTTTATCGTTATCATTATTCTCATTCAGAGTTTGTTTCGTGTACAATTCACCGATGTCAAGGGCAATGATTAGGAATCTAGAGGGCCGAGGGGAAGCACTTTAAAATGGTACGTGTGAGCGACGGTAATTAACAGGCTGCAAAAGTGCGTCGCATGCCTCCGTGTCAGGCTTTTGCTCATCATGGCGTGCGTGTGCGAGCGCGTGTGCGGTAACGGGTCGATCGCGGGTGGTTGGTTGATCGAAAAGTCGATCTTCGGTCCAAAAAGTTTGGGCACCCCTGGCTTCGAACAATAGTCTGTAACATTTCTATATAAATGAGTAGCTGCATTCAAGCACTCGTCAAACAAAGTGTAGAATATTTGCAGAAAAAGGGAATTGGCAACTTTCTGTTTCACGTTATTACTTTTGCTCTCAAATATTTTGTTGTCTCTGCAATGGTATTAACTTGAATGTGAAGTTTGTCAAGTTAAACAAAGAATGCTTAATTAGTAACTGTGTTCATTCTGTACCTTAGGGGGAAGTAATAAGTATAACACGATGTGTTGATGACAAGTGGCTGGAGGGGAGGATCTCAGGGACAAACCGGAGTGGCATCTTCCCTGCCAGCTACGTTCAGGTCAACAAAATGCCCCGCACCAAATACTCCACGGACGACTACTCAACAAGCCCCATGTCTCCTATGTCCCCTGGGCCCCAGAGTCCAGGCCGTCCGCTCTACTCACCTTGCCTGCAGTCGCCATTGTCCCCTTTCAGCACCACATGCGTCAGCCCCAAACGAGAGCACTCCCCCCAGCATCCACCTTCACCCCTGTCTTATGGTGCAGCAGCACAGTCGCACTCGCCCGTTCAGACATCGCTAACCAAAGAATCTGCCAATCTTTGGCCTCACAATTCCTCCAAACCTGCTTCACCTGCCAACCACAACACTCTCAGCTCTGCATCACCATCTGCTTCTGCAGCAGGATCTGCACATAGCACAGTGAACGCTCTCGGACACAATGATTTCTCACAGGTCTGCCCTCACTGCCTCCTGTGGATGCCCACATCTGCCAAGATGTGCTTTTCTTTACTTTTGCGTACCTGACGTTCTTTTCTCTCTAGGGTGCTCTCTCCAATCGCAGGGCCAACTCGATCCCATCTAGACAAGTGCCAAGCACTGCTGGCTCCACAGCAGTGCAACGTAAACCGTAATACAGTACACGACCTCATTTCACCATAATAAAAGAATGAAGTGTCGTAGCAGTACTGAATTTGTGATTTCATGTCCATTCAGATATAAGGCCGTCTACAACTACAAACCACAGAATGTAGATGAATTGGAACTCAAGGAAGGCGACATTGTCCAAGTAATGGAGAAATGCGACGATGGCTGGTTTGTAGGTGAGTAATTGACTATGAGCTTCTGACACAACACCCAAATGCACATTTCTTCAGAATGCAATCAATAAATGACATGTCAGCGCTGCCGTCTAGAGGACAAAATGAAACATTGCCGAATTGACTTCAGTCACTTGTGCCAATGAGTCTTGGCTTTACTTTTTCTGTTATATAATGCATATTTTCAATATGTATGCTGCAGGTACGTCAGAAAGGACTCACGCTTTTGGGACTTTCCCTGGGAATTACGTGACACCAGTTTGACTTTTTGTTTGATCACATTCACATGGATTCACATTCCAAGAGCTCAACAACCACCCTCATCACCTACCTTAAGATGGGACATGCATGTTCACCGCTTTTCCATGACCAGAGAAGAGAAGCCCTCACCTCCCTGCATGAGTGTGTTGCACCGGCTTTGTACTTGCATATAAACCCAACTTAAGAAAGACTGGATGCTGAAGACATGCAAAGAACGAATGATTTTGTCCCACAATTATTTGCAGCCGCAGCAAATGTGTGTTTTTCTTTCCAGAACCAGGACTGTTCATTCGAATGTCCTGCATTCAGCCACCACTATGCCACCACAAACCACTAAAATAATTTTGTATGAATTTCCAATATTTTGCGGATTCGATGACTAATATCTCCAAACATTTTCTGTCTCAGATTATTTTTCAGATCTTTGAAGAAGTTTGAAGAAGCAACATGACTCTCTCTCTCTAGATTCCCATAAGTTAGAAAGGGACAATTTGTGCCATTCGGTTTTTCTCCATCCACGAGGCTTTTCAGAAAAGCAAAAAATAAAATCTCTTCGCACATGCACGGATTTCTTCCTATTGATTGTAAATGTCTTGTCTAGTTTTATTTCATATTTAGAATTTGAAAAAAAACCCCAACATGACTTTTGTATGTGTTAGGAAGAAGTCTGTCTCGTTTAACAGACAGTTTTAAAGTTGTCTGTCTTGCCACTAAAAATTTACACCGCACATTATTTGCATGCTGTTAGCCGCTCCTTAATGTCTTTCCTGCTTTGAATAATATAAAAGCATCCTTTGTGGTGGTGGTATAATTATGGGTAATCTTGAGAACCGTTTTTTGAAAAAAATTAATTTTATGACACTGTAAAATTAATCAAGTAACCTGAAGATCACTGTACAGAGTGTAAGCTTTTATAAAAATTACAAAGTGTAATATATATTTGCTTCAGAACTATTTGCTTTTCCAATGTATGGTATAGCAGTTATGTTAGTTTTTTTAAAGCTATTAAAAAGGCTGAGTGTTGCAAAATTACTCCTGAGTTCTGATACATTTTACTGTACACACCCATTCCAAAGTAAGGAAAACAAAACTTTTTGAAAACACATTTTCTTCAACACGCACACACACACACACACACACACACACAAACAAATTGTGATGAGAAATAAATTTGGAATTTGGTACCTAATTGGCAACAGTCATATATTCAATTCTACTTTTTATTTATGTAGCTCCAATTCACCACAGAACCCATTTCATGACATTTATGTAGAGCAGATCCAGACCTTTACACATGAAGATAACAACTTAACCCAGCAAGAGAAAGCACTATAGTAGATGACGTGGCCAAGGAAAACATCTTTCTCAGGGAGATACCTAGAACAGACTTAAAGACACATTATGGGGCATCTGCCTGCTACCACCGATTTGGGTTTTCAGAGTGATAGAGAAGGACAATGGACAGCGATAATGATAGGAGGTGGGTTGCAACTGAAATAAGGGAGAAGTGCGTACAGTATTGATTGCATTAGCATTGATGATGTTATGGTAAAGAGCAGTTTTAATTGTATTAGTACTGTAAAATTAGTTGCACTCATTGTAGCAGGCATGTTGCTCATCTGTTTCGTGTTTCAGTTCTCTTTCTCCCACTTGTTCTCAAACAGCGATCTGAATGACAAGGTGCACAACAGGAGTTCGATCAATGAACATTTCCAAGGACGTCAACTTCTCGCTTTCCGTGATTCTTCCGGTCTCTTTGTAGCTCTGTTGCAACATGCTGATGACTTTGTGACTAAGCTCAGTTGCCACTTTTTTTCTGAGAACATCCTGTTTGAAGCCTCGCAATGGCAAGGTGTTGTTGTTTGTTATGAGTGGTCTTTATCTTATTACGTGGAAATTTGAGGACTGTTCAAAAGAAAAAAAAACTATTTTTAATTGAACGAGGAAATTTATCAGTGGATACATGAATCAAACACCTGTTTTGATTTTTGCCAATGCATATAAGTACTAAAACACTGGACGGGTAGATAAGTGCATTGAAAGGTTTGGAGAGGGGCAATTCAAGTTCACTATAAAGGATTACTGAAAGGTAGTGCGGTGTTCCCCAACCTTTATTGTGCCAAAGAACCCATTTTACTGAGATAGTGATGATCTTGTGCCAATTTACTCACAAATTTACAGACTGTGAAATCTAGGACTGTTTATTTGACCACACAGCTGATCTACTCGCAGGAAGGCATGACATTCTGTTGTATGAATGGCAGATGCATTTACAGGTTTATTATATTAACGCCATCATATGTACTTAAAGGAAGACAAAGTAGCTGAGGCTCTTCAGTCGCTTTATTTCCCCGAGCGGTAACAGGACACACATTTTCTCAAGACCTGCTATCGCCCACAACTCGCAGCCAGTTTCTCCGCACATGAGTAGTGACTCATCTCTCTTTGACGGTTTGTCCATCCTGCCCTTTCATCTGAGATATTCCTTTGTTCCTTTGTCAGTCATCATCAGAGACGTCATAGACACACTTATAACAAAGCAAATAAAGAGCACCAACTATTTACAAGGAGCGCTACAAGGCATGCCCGGAAGTACACTGCTTGACAGTCACCAAATTCTCTTCCGTCATGTAATGGAGAATTTTTTTGTCTGTCATTATAAGGCATTGGCCTAAGGTTTATTTGTAACTGATAAATTAATCATTTTGTGACAAATTAAATTAAATTGGATAATTGATGAAGAGCACCCTGGTTGGGAATCAATCGGTAGTACAATTGTAGGTTCATCCTAATATTACACCCAAATATCGCAAACCTTTTATGAGTCTTGTAAACCACACCGATAGAATTCTGAATAAAAAGTATGGATTAAAAAAAAATACAAGCACAGTCTCTCACTTGAATACATGGTTCCAAAACAATTGGTTCATAGAGGAAGAATCAGAAATATTTCCTGTGGCACTAGACAATGACCAATACGACTGCGTCATGATTATTCAATCATTTTTACTGGATGCGATGCAGTAAAAACAATTTTCCTTCCTTGAGAACGCTTCCCAAGCAAACCGCGCCTGTGAGCGTCGTGATACCAATTTTCCAATTAGATGACGTACAGGAAGTGACTTGGCAAGGAAGCACGCGCGCGTTTCTCTTGTCCGTCAGCAGGTGGCGTAAGGTCGCTGAAAGCAGACGTGGCGGTTTTGTGGGCGAAATGGCTCAATTAACGTCACCGTGGCGACACCCTGGTCTCCTCCCGCCCCTGCGGTGTGACACGCCCCGGGTTGCTGCCGTTGACAAAGCCTTTATTTTGGTCGGAGCACATGGCAGTGGGAGCTCATCCCCTTTGATAGAACGCCGGGCGAGCAGCCACAGGTGGAGTTCGAGTTGACGCTTCCTAGTACTGTCTTGTACAACTTCCGTTACAGCTGCTCTTTACGCTAGCTTTACACCTCCTAAATTCCGTTTGTCAAACAGACTTGCTTATTGACGCAAATAGACTTCAGGTGGAGACGACGACCCACGGCACTGAAACGCAGCACTTCGTATAGGTGAGTAAACTTTTCCTGAACTTCCCCAACATTAAACATCATCATTGGACCTGAAGTATTTATTACAACTTGCCATTCGCTTCATCTTTGATCACAACGCGTTGTGTTCAGAATGTTTGCTGTCATTGTTAATCTTCAAGTGTTGACTCGGCTCATGAAGGAGGGTGTCATTTTACAGAATATTGACACGAAATATGACGATTTGTGAACAAGGAAGTCTTCTTGCGTAAATTGCTGTAATTTATTGGAATAATAAAACACCTCTGCCCCCCGCAAGGTGCACCAGCCTCCACTTGCCCAGCTCCCAAAGATGAGCACTGAGGCTACCTGTGCACACTAAGCGGTCAAAATGATTTGAGGAGGGCCTGGAGTTTGTACCAGGTGCTGGATTTATATATGGCAGTATTTGACACTTTCACCACGTTGTCTCCTCACCCTATAATACTGGTGGTGAGAGCTCTCAAATAGCAGGCTTCTTCCTGCTTCTCTTTCTCTTTCATTACAAAAAAAAAAAAAAAAGTGTCTAGACATGACTGCACCTCAGCAGCTCAGGTTTGGGAATTAACAATCCTGGTGTTACTTTGCCACTGGTGAATAATCACTTTCCAAAACTGCAAAAAAGAGACAGGGTGTTGTGGCTTTTATCTGGGTGGAACTTACATTCTATCAGGAAGTCAGTTTTATCAGCACATATTTGAGTGATCAAAGTTTCTTCCTGTCTCTCGGAGAATTTTTTTTTTTACTTGCACGTCACATGTTTTTCCCCAGAAACAACACATCGCGTAATGCCAATGCCAAATATGTTTCCACCGCTTCAAAGAGCTTTTTACTCACCCAGCATCAAACGTGACTGAAAGGGCAGAGTCTCCCCTTTGATGCGAGATCATTCGAGAGGTTTCATGTATTGAACAAAGTGAGATGGGATGGTATGTGCAGAGATTGCTGAACAGTTCAGTGCAGCGCATTTGCTGCGTGAAGAGTGGAAACACGGGGGAAGTAGGGGCAAATCAGTGGAGCCAAGGCGTGTCATTTTCTGATTAAAACTAGATTGGTAGGAGAGCTCCAGGCCAAACGATAATTGTAATATTGTGGCATCTTGTAGCATGCTTTCCCTGTAGAAGGGCGTAGCCCGCACAATTCACAGGTATGTCACTGACTGTGATTACTCTGGATGACACATGAGCCATAGTATAAACATGTGCCAAACACCTCACTCAACACCCCCTGAGACCTGATTTGTTATTGTTTGATATTTTCCGATCTCCCTGGCGACTGCAGCTAAAAATGACCAAAGGGGTGTGATGAATGAATAAAATGAACGTTATTTCACACAATCCAGGGAGAGGCTTGTGGTTGCATTCCTCTTGTTTTATTCAGTGGGTGTGTAGTTGTCGGTAGGTTTCGACCTGCCGGAGCGCAGTGCGCCACGCTGCACCGCTGTCAAAGCCCGGGCGGGCCTCCCAGTTGAGTATGAAGCATCTGTTATGTTAATCAGCCATGCTTTTGGGGGGTTATTCTGACCCTGTGGATTTTGGTGCAAACATAAAGACAAACACCCTCTTTCAGGGCAAAGGTGTAAGTGTTGATGTACATGTCTGTGTTTTGGCTGCCTTGCATTTAAATGTGCAAAGTATATTTTCCAGATGTCTGTTTGCTCAGTCACTCAAAAACGCTCGGTGTGTCTGCTTTCCTCAGTATCAACCTGCAACATTTTTGTGGTGTACAACTCATCTTGTAGTCTTTATAACAAATAACTTCCTTATTTTCCAAATTGGGTTATTTGATTGCATTTGAATTTCCTCCTATTTTTAATTGTCCTACATTTTGCTGATTTTTCTTTTTGTAACCATGAATGCATGTGTGCGCTTTTTTTCATATATGCATTGTTTAATACTCATCCACAATTTGAAACCCAAATCACCACGCAGTTTTATCTAGAAAGTGTTGAGTGAAAGTGTAGCTGGACTTTCATGTCAAGTTGCGTGTAAAACAGGGCATCCTATCCACCACACCATAGACCCGTGGTCCAAAAATCAGGTGCATCTTCCTGTCTTGACGCTCATCTCAGTCACATGATATAAGGGCAAAAGTAAGCTCACAAGCTACCAAAATGTGATTTGAGTGGTTGAGAGAGGAAAGTAATTTCATCTGTGCTGTATGTTACACATAGAGCATATTTGACAATAAAAGCTGACTTGACTTGAAAATGACTAAGAACAAAACAAAGCAACATTTGTGTGGATGATTTTCATGAAAAGGGCCAACAGGCCAAATAATGACAGAAGAACCTTCAAATTCCCAAAAAAGAAAGTTGTATTTAAGAGACAATATTGTCAATCCTACGGAACTCATTCACTCCCAAAGACGTTTTTATGTCTTTTCAGACTTGGTTTAGAATTGGCTGGTACTGAATGAGTTTTAAAGGGGAAGTCAAGTCAAACATGTCTTTACAATACAGTAATCTGTTCTATGTGCCCCCCGAGTAAGAACACTGTAAACACTACATTCATGTTTAAATTCTACCTTTCTGTGAGGTCATTTTCAGTCGACAGCCACTGGCAAAATGGCTGCCTCCTGGGATGGATTAAAATGGGTGGATTTTGCTGTTTCATATTTCACAAACACAATATTAATCCGCAAACTTTTAATTTGGCTTCGCCTTTAATTTATGGCTTTTGTGCTTCAGGTGATTTGCACGCACCTACCCTCCGAATCTGGTGAATATATCATGACGGGCTGGGCTGTTAAATGAGGCAAATAAATAATCCATCAAAATCTCTTTGCAAATAAATAATCCATCAAAATCTCTTTGGTACATGGAGGCCAAGACAAGCCTTTGGAGTTTTGAAAGGTGTAAGGGGATTACACCAAAATGGGACTAGCTCCGTGAAGTGGCACAGCGCAGGGCTCCTACTAATTACACAGTTACATTCAGCCTGATGGAGAATCTGTTAACACCAGCTCACTTATTTATTGCTATTATTTTGGAGGGGACAGTTTACAGACACACATTTGGTCACTGTAAATGTATGAGATACAAATCAAAGTTAATGACCCTGAAGAATGCAGTTTTTATTATGCCTACCCTTCTTGGCCATTACATACTCATCTACGGACTTGTGGTAGCAAGTTTGACTCACTCTGCACCCATTACACGTTCCAGCAAATGTGAGTTAAGTGTTGTTTCTGTTGGCACGAGCCAAAATGACTTCCAAGTATTTCCTATCAGAGTCAAATCTTATTTTTCAGCCTCCTCCATTTTTCTATCTGCCATGAAATGGTTGACTCTAAGCAATGCGTGTAGGCTAACAGATTTTATATGAACAGATTGCTCTCAAATTCAGCATTGTCACCAAGATGCAATATTTTTTTTGGAAGACAAAAGTTGTATTTGTCGAACCCTGAAGGCTCTCTGCATGTTGAAGCAGCAACTTGAAGTTTTGCATTAGCCTGTTGGTCTCCCTTACACCTCCTTCTCATGTTTTACCTTGAAGGGAAAAGCCCTTTATAATTGTGTCAGAACAAATTTACACATAGCAAGTGCGATTTCATTTGACTGAAATTCTACTTTACAAGTGAGAATGTGCCCGCGACATAAATTGAGCAAAGTGATGACCTGTGCAGCATCTTTTGGCTCATGTTCTTTAAACACTGTAGCAACATAATATTTCAACAACACCTGTGCGAAATAAATAATACCTCATGGAAAATACTTTTCTAAGATACTGTATCTGCTTAGTACGTCCACCTCACAGTGCAGAGGTCCAAGGTTTGATTCTGGGCTCCAGCCTTTTTGTGTGGAGTTTGCATGTTCTCCCTGCGCCTGTGTGGCTTTTCTCCGGGTACTCCGGCTTCCTCCGACGTTCCGAAAAACACGCGTGGCAGGTTAATTCATCACTCTAAATTGTCCCTAGGTGTGATTGTGAGTGCACCCAGTTCAGGGTGTACCCCGCTTACTGCCCAAAGACAGCTGGGATAGGCTCCAGCATGCCAGCGACCTTTGTGAGTTCAAGTCAACTTAATTGTCAAATGTG
>CAAKHF010025246.1:0-20202 GCA_901007745.1 Hippocampus kuda | reverse complement strand
GCCTTTGTTGGCCGTCATGTACTTCTGGTCTCCAGCTGTTTGCTTCTACTTGCGGAAGCAGAGTGGAGAATGTGGGATAAAATCATTTTAACAGTGCATCGACACATGAACAAACATAAATGAGAGTGCCGACCATTAATCTTTGTGTGACCAGTGGCTAATGGCACAATTTCCTCACCTGAACACGCACCACGCACACTAAAAGCGAGTGCCCATAAACATTCCATTGCGTTATCACATGCAGCATTTCATCACCGAGCTACCTAATTACACTCGTGAGCGTTGCGGTGAATGACATCGCCAAATACAAAAATTAACCACCGTGTGAAAGTGGCTCGTTCTTTCACATTGGCACTCCGTCCAGCAGACCTGCCAAGGCTAAGAGAGTCAGTGAGGAGGTAATTCCAATAAATTAATTGGCACTACTGCTTCATAACAGTGCGGCCACATCTTATGTTCAGAAAGAGACAGGTAACTTCAGGTATCCTTCGTTATTTGCTTCCATACAAGATGGTTGTGCGTACACTCTAGATACACGACTCTTTGTTTACAAGATGCCAAAAGTCTCCGTATGTCCAAATAATGTGAGCGCCATCAGCAGAAAGCAGAGTTTAACTTTGTCATATTGTACATTTTGCATAACTCAGTCAACCACATGTGATTTCTGCTACGCAAGCCCTGGCCCATAAAATGTGCAGCAAATAGCGCTACTGTAGCCCATAGCATAGAAGCACGCTCCAGTGCTTTTAACAACATGCGTTTATTTTCCTTGGCTCAAGTGTCCATTTAGATTTATTGAAACGATTTGCCTTTGCAAATTCTTGAATAATGTTTGTCATGTGTTCCGAGCTCACCTCCAGATTCCTCCCATTCCTGTTTGATGTGGTTATGCAGTTCATGTCAAAAGGATTTAGTCCAGTGGAGGTGAACAGCAGATTCCAATGTTCAGTGTCTGCACTTGATGAGTCTAACGTAAAGCAATGACAGCAAATGTTCAAGTTAAAAAAAAAAAAAAAAGTTCGGTACACATACAGCAATACCTTTTAATTAACAGCCTTTTGTTTTGATTTCAGGTTCTCAAGAGTGTGTGCCAGACTGATCAATGGCACTGACTGTGAACTTGATTGGTCCATCGCCATGGGGCTTCAGAATAGTTGGAGGAAGGGACTTCAAAAAGGCCATAACTGTATCTAAGGTATTTGTCGAGACTCGCCCTGCCGCTGAACCTCTTCTCGCCTTATCAAACCATATCCTTTGTTTTTTGTCAAAACACAGACTGTAATGGCATGCCATGCAAAGTCAATTTCCTCCTCACGACATCCCTTTTCTTGTCTTTGTTTGAATTCACAGGCTGTCTCTTACCTATTTCCTTGCAAGGCAAAACCATTAGAATAGAATGGAAGTAGATTACATTAGAAGGAAGCCACTGATTACAGTTACAGTGGAAGTTGAGGTGGGAGGTTGGTTGCTGCTGGTCTGGAGTGCACAGTTAAATGTGTTTGGATACGGATATGCGTTTCTCTCAGTGATAACATGCATGTACCACACGTACCAGTAATTCACATCAGCTTACTGTTTTGCAGACCAGATTTTTTGTTTTTGCAGTGTTGAATATGTCTGCATGCAGGAGATGTACAGCTCTGCTCACATAGCATCCCGCTGCCACATCATTGCATTTCCCTGCAATCCCCAGCAAGCTCTTCAGCACACAGAATATAAATTTGGTAGAAACCTGTGACAGTTTCAATCTCCTTTTACTGGTAAAACATGTATCATTTCCCCTCTCGAAAAGGTTTGCGTGGCTGTGCACAAATATTGGGCTCTCGGTTGGATTTTGTTACCGCTGCCCAGTCAACAACACCAGTGTGTTTCCTAGTCGCAAATATCAAACGTCCTTTCTGAAGTCTCGCCAAGTCAGCTGTAAGAGGGAAAAGCTCTTCATTGAAACCGATTGGCATT
Organism: Hippocampus kuda; assembly: GCA_901007745.1. Taxonomy (NCBI): domain Eukaryota; kingdom Metazoa; phylum Chordata; class Actinopteri; order Syngnathiformes; family Syngnathidae; genus Hippocampus; species Hippocampus kuda. Next base: position 18,243 of record CAAKHF010025246.1, on the reverse strand, counting down.
GTCCAGTTTGACGGACAGCCGGTCTGATCACTGCTGTTGAGAAGCCGTCTGGCTGGTGAGGTGAACCTACTGGCACTTGGCACTGACATGGATTCAGTATTTCATTCAAGTTGCGTGAATAATAGTGATTTCTTGTTTTGCTTGGGCAAAGACTTGATTGACAATAATTTATCGGACTGCACGTAGTTAATCCAGGCATGTGAATCACCGCAGCGACACTTAATTGCCTGTTGAAGGGCCACAGGCATGGCCTCTTTGCCCTCTTACTTGGCCAAAGTGACTGGTATTCTCTCTGCAGACATTTTTTTTCTGGAGACTGAACCCTTTTGTAGTGTTTTGCATACTTTGTTCACTTCTCTTCCCGTTCTCACTTTTTTTTTTTTTTTTTACATTTTACTGAAAATGTCAGGCCACAAATTTTACAATCAAGCCCTTGATCTTAGCCTTTGTGTATAAAAGTCTTGTGTGAGGCTTGAAAACGGTTGCTCCCATTAAAGTGGAATTTCCACTGATGTGGCGGTGTGTGACATTGGCTTTGATGTATAGGGAGTGCACAGTAATTGCAAAGGTCAAACCATCAAGTCTGTCACACTAAGGACTTCTCCCAAAGGACGTCTATCAATCGTTCCACTGTTGATTGAAGTTCCACTTTTTTCTGCATGTCAATAGCTGTGTCAACTGCGTCTTCCTGACAGTTGGTATAATAGACTGCTGGCTTAGAAGCATGACACAGCCGTGAGATAAACCGGTCGCGTTAAACTTAGTAATTCTTCTCCCCCGCCCTCAATGTGTCATTGGTTGTCTTCTGTTAGTATAGTAAGTACACTAATGGATCAGAGGCATGACACATTGTGGAAACAACTTAACTTTGTCTTCTGTCAGTTACGCATTTGCGAATGCTCGATCCCTCTTCTTGACAAGTTGTCAGCACAGCCACTTGTTAAACAATTAGGGGTTAGATGAAGGGCCTCTATTTTAAATTCTTCATTTTTTTTTTCTTCTTCAACAGGTCAACGGAGGTAGCAAAGCGGAGCAAGCAGCTCTCAAACCAGGTGATGTCATCTTGGCCATCAATGGGGAAAATACTGCTGACATGCTAAATGCAGAAGCCCAGAACAAAATCAAGAACTCCAAGACCCATCTGCAGCTGATGGTGGAGAGGTATGCACCATGAATCAAAACATTATGAGCTCCACATTCTTGCGGCTGTTTTTAGCATTTAAACTACACAGATAATGTGTACTCGGATGGGATTTTTTTTCCAGTTCATGCGCCTCCCTCATTTAATGCCAAGATTGCAGTCAGTCCTTCCACTGTTTTGTGTTTTAGTCATCATTTAAACACTGCACAAACAAAACAAGTGATTGCCATCAGAGGAAATACCAGTTTGAATTGGAGCCACATTGTTTTTTTCCCTGGTTCTCCAACAAACGTGTTTGGAACCCCAAAGGGGTTTTCTTTCAGTCTGGCCTGCGCGCTTGGCTGCAAATTTAATAGAGGGCCTTCCCTTTATTCCATTTCTTTTCACTGTTTCCCCCAATCCTTCTTCAACATTGTCTTTCCTTCTTATGGGTTTCAGCCAGACCTTAGAAAGCTCTCACACACATGTACAGTACTTTCACATGTTATCTCCTGAGGTGTCCAATGTCCATGTGTGTGTATTGCTGATCTTGTGTCTCCCGCTGAGCTAGAAGGACACAGCCACTGTCTGTGGTTGTGTATTGCACATACATTAAACTGCGGTGCTGCAAAAAAGAGGTTTGTAGCACCGCAGCACACATTTTTCATGTTTACATTTTGTTCTTGGTTTAGTTGGAAGCACGCTCTTTTCCGACTCGACATGTGGCCGGCAGCATTGGCACTTTGAACAATCATCACTCAAACTTGTTTCCCGAAAACTGAAAAGGGGCTTTGTTTCTTGCAACCATCCGCATGTACAGTGTGTGTTTGGAGTTGTTTGTATTGAGGTGCATAACCATTTGAAGTCATCTATTTAGCATGTTGTGCTATTGAAGTTCTTTGTTGCACCCTTTGAAATGTGAAAGTCGCAGTGCATTGTGACCTCACTTGATTCACAACCAGTAAAAGCAGGAACACATTCATTGGGTTTCCATGCAACTTGCATCTCTGCCATTCTTTGAGTCATTTTATTGTCTGGCTGAACTGCACCTGAATAACTTCCAGGCGTGGAACTGAGGTGGAATGTTAAAAATGCCCAACTATTTTAGCCACAGAATCCGTGACACTGCTGTTTGATCGGTGAGATCACGGTTGACAGCAACATAGCAGGCGAGTGAGGCGTGTTCATTAGAAATGGGTGTTTTTCGTTACCCATAGAACAGCATAGCTCAACACAACTCTCTGGAAGGTGCCATCAAATGGACTGATTCTTGATTTCATCCAGTCAGAATACCAGTTTGTTTAATACTGTGTATTATGTTTTTTTGGAAGACTTCCAAGCAAATATCAGCACTGGCCGATTTAAATGCTGGAGGGAGGGCCACGAATTTTCATCAGTACTACTGGGCGATGGGTGGGGGGGCACAGGACCACACACTTTGTTACAAGTTGTATGACAAAAATGTCACTTTAAATGGAGAAAAAAAATGTGAATATATTCAAAATACATGCTCGTTATATATTTCAATTTTAACCACATTCTATGATCTAGTTAGTGTGTAATTGTTTTCCCTTCATTCAATCCTGAGCAATTAATATTTCAGTTTATGAGAGCGAGAACATCTTCTGTACACGTCTGAGGACTCTGCCTTAGGCAGGTCCCCTTTATGACACCAACGAGGGACTTGAATTAATAAGTGCTGCTTTATTTTGATAAAATTCAATGATGGAAAGAGACACTCAGCATTTTTTGTATTTGACATATTTATCTTTGTAATGGAGAGGTCGGTGCTCATAGACTCAACACTGATGTAATCATTAACCTGCAATACATGGTATTGTCTGTTGGCCGCCACTTGTCCCCTCACACTGATGAAGATATAGGCCAAGGGGGAAAACAATAAATAATTCTCTGGCATTCGGCTCCCATTTCAAAGCACTGATGTTTTTCTAATGTCCTCTGGAGAAGTAACGTTTTTCAGCTTCTATACTTGTTCCTTTTCTTGTCATCCCTTCCCTACACACAGAATAGCGATGAGGGTTGGTGTGTTTCTGCGTGATTTACCACAGGCATTCAAGCTTTCCTGTTCGCCTCATTACAGTACCTCAGGCTTGACCGAGAGCCAGTCATCCTCCAGGCCTGCAGCTAGGGGGGCACTGTGTGTTTGAATTGGCCACCGAGCTGCCCATAACCCCCCCCCCCCCCAAATTTAATCATCAAATTGCTTGCAGAATGTGTTTTTATTTAAAGCAAAAGGGACTGCAGTAGTTGGAAAGAGGCGAGCTGTCAGAGGGATATTTTTGAAAGAGACACGCAGTCTCATGCCAACGGACATGCTTGAACATTATCCAAAGCAGTCCAAACATTTTCCATAGTGTCATTCTAAACGATATTCCAGTCGGTAAAAATGTAATGTGAACTTACAACCTGTATTATTTAACTTTATTTGGCAGTCATTGTTTTAACATCATTGTTCTTAAAAGATGTCGGATTGAAAATACATTTTGAAGCTAACTTTAAATCCTACATAACCAAGTGCTGATCTTCGATTGATATCTGTGGATTTCTGTCTCTCTAGGTGTGCACTGTCTAATCCAAAACAGACAAATGGTATCGGCACCCCTGAACAGCTCACTGGGCACTTTCAGGTCAGATTTTTTTTTTTTTTTGTTTCTGTCATCTGTCTACTTCAAAGCTATACTCTGATGCCCAACACAATCTGTAAAATCACATTTATGCACAAATCGGTTTTGTTTTGGGGTTTTTTTTTTGTATAATTTACTTTTTCATGTCATCAAAATGAGTGAAAATTTTGTTGAACTGATTTTTCTCCTTTTAATCACTTTATTTTGGTCATAAAAAGTACTGTTTTGATGTCCTTGTGGGTGCAGAGCAACTGTGAAATCAAACTGCAACAAATTCAATAACAGAATATTAATCCAATGCTTACGTACTGTCCCTCAATGCTATGATTTGTAGGAAGCAGTAATAGTAAGTCGAGACGAAAACCAGAACTATCGAGAGTACAGCATATCCAGCCCTGCATCACTGTCACCTGTGCCGTATTCACAACCTCCTGACAGTCCTGACTGCAAGAAAGAGACATTGACAACCACCACCAACAAGAGGTAAAAGCTCCCCTGAATTTTTGTGTCTTGAGTCTTAACATTTACTTGTACTGTATCAGATACCCTAAAATCATAGACAAATGTGAATGTGACCTTTATGAAAATATGCTTAATGCGACTGTGATTTCCAGGCTAGCAACTTCCCTATGAATTCCATCCATCCATTTTCTAATCCATATATGGAGCCTATCCCAGCTGTCTTTGGACACGAGGCTCGGGATACCCTGCACTGGTTGCCAGCCAATTTCCCATGAATTGAGGGGAAAAATGAAAAGGCAGGAGTGGCATAAATTAGGAGTTAATTCCGTAAGATTTAAATACTCACTAAAGGTGCTACGGTTTACTGACAGCTAATCAATTATCAAATTGATTTTGACAATCGATGGGTATACGTTAAAAAAATAATAATAATAATAATAATAGAGGCGGCCCGGTAGTCCAGTGGTTAGCACGTCGACTTCACAGTGCAGAGGTACCGGGTTCAATTCCAGCTCCGGCCTCCCTGTGTGGAGTTTGCATGTTCTCCCCGGTCCTGCGTGGGTTTTCTCCGGGTGCTCCGGTTTCCTCCCACATTCCAAAAACATGCGTGGCAGGCGGATTGAACACTCTAAATTGTCCCTAGGTGTGAGTGTGAGCGTGCATGGTTGTTTGTCTCTGTGTGCCCTGCAATTGGCTGGCAACCAATTCAGGGTGTCCCCCGCCTACTGCCCGGAGACGGCTGGGATGGGCTCCAGCACCCCCCGCGACCCTAATGAGGATAAAGCGTTTCGGAAGATGAATGAATGAATGAATGAAATAATAATAGTCAAAATGCTCGGAATTTCAGATGCTCAACAGTAAATGCAGTCAAACCTCGGTTTTCATCCATAATCCATTCCAGCAGGCTGTTCGAAAACCGAATTGTTCGAAAACCGAAACCACACTCTTTAAAAAAAAAAAAAAAAAAGTTTATTGAACAGTCTGCTCACAATGGAAAGCGACACGAGGAAGCGTCACTTCCTCGTCTACCTGAAGAAGCGTCACTTCCTCGTGTAAGGAAGGCGAGAGGAGTCAAGTGGTGCATTCAAGTGCGCTCAGTTTGTTCGAGAACCGAAATTTGTTCGTCATCAGAGGCATAAAAAACTCAATTTTTGGTCGAAAACCGAATTGGTCGAGAACCGAGACGTTCGAAAACCGAGGTTTGACTGTATCAGATTTCTATAGTATATTGAAAACAGACGATCCTTTGTGTTTAATTAAAAGTAAACATTTTTTGACTAGATGGCGAAAATCAGTCATGGAATCATGATTAATTTGTTTGTGGCAATTTCTACACTGTAAATTTGGAGAAAAAAAAAGGTTTTGGAATCAGGGGTTGGAAGTTTACTGAATAGTGGGTGTGAGTGTGAAGCGCGGATGGTTGTTCGTCTTTGTGTGCCTGGCGATTGGCTGGCAACCGGTTCGGGGTGTCCCCTGCCGACTGCCCAAAGACAGCTGGGATAGGCCACGGCATGCCCCGCGCCCTTTGTGAGGATAAAACAGATCAGCAACTGGATGGATTACTGAATAGTGTTGATATTGCCTTTGAATGTTATGTAATTGGAATGACTTCATCGTCAAGCCCTCAGACGTTCTAGGGAAAAAATAGTTAAAGTGAAACTTTATATTTTGACTAGAAACTGTATGAAATTATTATGAATTAGTAGTTTCATTAATCATTGACATTTGCATACGCAGGTTAACGCCTTTTTCGGTGTTCATTTATTAGTGTTTCTTGGACTCCTTCTCCAATGTCACAAATATTTTAATCAGTTATGACAGAGAAATCTGGAAATTGGGGTCTGCATTTTTAAACCTTACTTGTGTAGGATTCCTGGAGTTCATAGGAGTTGAACAAATCACATTTTATCTCTGCTCATTCACAATTCTTTCTAATGTACAATGATAATTGATCATGGTAAAACATTAGGAGCGATTCTAGTTGCATCATCCTGAAAGAACGTTTTTAGGCCATCTGTTTAAAGCTCCTTTAGCTGTATTCATCTGGCGATAGTTGATGCTTTGTGAAAAGTGTTCTGTTTGACAAGTTGAATAGGATTAAAAGTGGACAAAGTGCTCCCGTGACGCTGCAGCATCCAGTGTCAATAGGTGTGAGAATAACAAAGTGGAGCCACAAGCTTATACTGTAGTAACAAAGGATATGCATAGGATATCACATTCCTCCATTTGCAGTCACTTTAACAAAAGCAGAATGTGGAACGTTCACCACACTTATTGTATGCTGGCCATTTGTGGACTCTGCACGACAACTTTATAGGCCCACAGGTCAAATGTTTGGCGTCAGTGAGTTGTTTGGCCCTTCATTTAAAAAAAAAAAAATGCATTTACTTTTATCATATTTAATTATTAGTCTTTTCTGCAATGTTTGAAGTGCCCATGAGTATAAATGCATTAGAAAAAAATTATTCTGGTTGCGATTTTGTATGACATTATTACACTTTGTTTACCTTATTACGGGACTGCATACGTGAGACATTGCACTGCAAATGCGATTGCTAGTAACATTGAATCCATAATCTATCTACACATTCACAGTCATTTACAAAATTTGATCCCAAAGTTAAAAAAATAAATAAATAAAAAAGTATCCCCAGAAGAGTCGTAACATGATCTGTTGTCCATATTTCTGCCCCAATACACAAGCATCACTTGCTACTTGCTTTTCTTGTTGTAGTGTCCAGCTGCGTTCATGGTCCCCAGAGGAGAAGAATTACAGACTGTCCAGGCCACTTTCGCAGGTTGGTTTCTGTCAACATTTTGTGTCCTTTTTGAAGCATTCCATGTGGTTACTGCATCTGCCTCGTGTCCAAAATGTTCCTGGTTTGAATTTTTGCTGAGGCCTTTGTTTAGAGTTCACTCTGTGCTTGCGTGAGTTTTCTCGAGGTACGCCAGCTTCCTCACACATTCCAGACATGTATGTTTGTCTACCGTATATGTGCTCTGCGAATGACTCACTGCCAATTCAGGATGTACCCCGCCTCGCACAAAGTCAGCTGGGATAGGCACTAGTTCACCCCTAACCCTGAACAGGATAACTGCTAGAAAATGTACGGATGACTGGATGGTTTGATCCAAACGATACTGTCTCATCGGCATGATATGAGTGAAACGTTGACGTTCGTCCCGATCTGTAGCCTGATGCTGCGGTACAAGTTTGTACAGTACAATGTGCTGGACATGCCTCTACTGTATTCTTGTTGTGATCATAAAGTCTACATCTGTTTTGTTTCAACAGATTTGCCCATTCTAGAAGTGAATGACATGTTTTACTTTTTTGTCCTTAACTCAAGCACATTGTGTGTGTGATGCTAGACTGTCAGTGTTGCATGAGGATCTTATTATAACAAGAAGATCCCAAAAAAAGTTTAAACATTTTTATAGCAGGAAGTGTGCAAACAAGAAACATCACTCTTATTGAAATATTTCACAGTCAAGCTAGACAGCAGTTCGAAAATATTTGTGATAAAATCAATGACCTTAACTTTGGGTCATTTCTAAACAGTCAAATACTTAAAAGGGGAGGCTTGTGGTTATCATGTGAATGCCACCAATGCTTATTTACAGTTCCAGCAACAAAACTAAAACGAGGGTGACTCGGGCATCTGCAGAGCCTTTCGTGAGCTTGAGAGAGAACATGTTGTGGGAAAGTTCATTGTGAATTATTTCAGCTATGTGTGCACGCTTGGCTTCACTAAAGACTGAACATGTGAGATGACAGAGCAGGAAAAACATACAAGACCCCTTGTAATGGCAGAAGGAATTCCAGACCTTTTTATAACTCTTGTGGACACTTCATAAACTTAGATAAATATGCAGAGGTTTGAACTTCAAAACGTGTGAGTGCCCCTTCTAGGAGGCTGCAGGCTAAAGGTTCATCTAAAAAATGTGTTCTGGAGTTTGGGATGCTTTGTTTTTGACAAATTAAATGAGATCCTGATGCGCTAGCCACTTTCACACTGCCAGTTACCACATCGAGGAGTAGAGCTGGCATTTACTTGCTCTTGCCTTTCAAAGAGAGCTTGCTAAAGTGCGTGTCACAACAACAGTCGGGTAGGTGACAGTAAGATAACTAGGTGTGTCGTCACGTCAGCATGACAGTGACGATTGCTTTTAACACACAGGGGCGTGGGCAGTGACTCAGTCGGCTGGTCAAATTACCACTCTCGACCCGAACCACTAATCCCGCATTAAAATGTTTTACACACAGGACAGACAGTGGTGAAAACGTGGGTTTAGGTGGCCCGTTTGAAAGAGGATACTGACTTACTAAGTAATGGCGTATCTGGCTCCAGTAGACACAGCAGAAATAGAAATCTGGAATCCTTCCTGATATCACATTGATGCAACCGCAAAGTCTCTTGAGGCTTGTTCTGTACGTTCAAGTGAATTTAGGGCATTCTGACTTTGCAACATGTCCTTGTGGTTACTTGAAGCTGTTGAAGGTTGAAAGAAGTGAGATAAGTGATGCCTAGATACCCGAGGCAGCGGATTGAAAGGGGGATGACGTAACTGACCACGGCTAAAACTTGAGTATAACTAGCATTTGGAGAGGTGGAGAGTAGAAGAGCCATCAGGAACATCACGAAGGAAGCAGAGAAAGCCTCGAGATAGCTCTGGATGAGGAGAGGTGATCCATGGGAGGGAGCAAATGCTACTTGAGCACAAAGCCGGGAATGTTCAACCACTGCTAGGTCGCCTGGAAGAGGATGTCTATTGTTGATAACACCCACAGACTCCAGGTTTCATCAGTGATGTGTTGTGGAGCATCTGAGAGATGTATTTTATCAATCACTTTGCTGGAGAAACCAGTGGCAACCAGGAACAGACTGGATGAGGGTGAGCAAGTGCCACAACGCACAGGTACCCTACCTGGTGAGATGCAGGAGGAGTCAGGCCTGGAAATACCCCACAGAGCCAAGAATCTCCCAAGTGCCGCAAACAATCCCTCAGAACAGACCTCCAGAGAGGGTTTGAGTTAAATGGCCACAAGTCTGAAAAATGGCACTCTGGAAACAGTTTGACAAGGATGCCAATCCCATACTAGTTCCTTGTCCAGGCAGTGTACAACATTCTGCCCAGCCCATCAAACCTCTCCATCTCAGGAAAAAACACAAGTCTCCCAACTGCTCACAGTGCCCAGGAAGGGGCACGTTGGAGCACATATTGAGCTGCAGTCCAGTAGCTCTTGGGCAAAGTCCGTATACTTGGCGCCACAATCAGGTTCTGAAACCCATCGCGGAAGCCATTTGTGTGGGAATCAGCAGCAGCAGATAGTCCCGCCTCACCACCCATACGATCACTTTCGTGAAGGCTGGAGAGCAGTTGCAAAACACCGTGGGAGCCAGAAACCCACCACAATTCCTGCGAAAGACTGGCAGCTGTCTGTCCACTTGGACAAACAACTCAAGTTCCCCCAGCACATTGCCAAAACCACCCTGAGGCCAGACATCTTCCTGGTTTCAGAGGTGGTGAAAACCATGATCTTGTTGAAGCCGACTGTCCCATGGGAGGACTGCCTGGATGTGGCAGAACTGCTTTCAGACTGTCGCAAGCAGGTCTGGAAGGTAAAGTGTATGCCTGAGGTTGGCTGCAGAGGGTTTGTGGGCCAATCATTATAAAACCTTGAGTGCGCTAGTCATCACCGGAGTGGAGAGTAGAAGAGCCCATCAGGACCATCACGAAGCAGAGAAAGCCTAGAGATGGCTCTAGATTAGGAGAGGAGATCCTTGAGGGTTAGCAAATGCCACCTGAACACAAGCCGTGTCTGATCAATCATGGCTGGGTCGTCTGGAAGAGGGTGTCGAAGGGGAGGGTGTTGAAAGACCCGAAACAACGGAGGACGCCAGGTTACATTACTGATGATGTGTTCAGGAGCATCTGAGAAATGTAGTTTATTAAAAGGAAAAAAAAGTGATGCAAGAGAATGTGGTTTTGCAGCAAGGAATTTTAATTCAAGATGATATAAATGAGTGGTGGCTTGGTTGATCTGGTTAGAAAAGTGTAAGTGTGTGACTCTAATGTGATCATAGTTCTGACTAGGCAGGGTCATTGTATTTGTCATGCAAAGGTTGGTTGTGTTTGACTTTTAGTTGACTTTGATGCCATATTACATTTTAGTCAAGCTAAGTTGACCGAATTTGAAATCATTTACAATGAAATTTCTTTTCAAGCTTATCAACCTACAGCTGTGACTGTGAAGCTGAAGCTGCTACATACGGGACAGCACTGTGAAACGCAATTTTGAATTGGCTAACTAGCACGCGCACACACACGTGCACGCATAGGCTTGCACGCACACTCAGACTGTTGGAATGAACTTGCTCCTGTCATGGCTGTTGGTCTTGAACAGCCTCACATATTTGATTATTCATAGCTACACCCATTCTTATTTTTAATTGTTCTTTCTCTTTGCCAAATCATCTCTTTGCTCCTCTAACTTGAGTTCAACTCGCTATCCCCACAACAAAATAGATCATAATTGGCATTTATTGTTGTAATTTTGAACCTTTCAACAGTTTGTGCCTTTGCCAGCATTGTACAATTGATGCATCCCAGTCTTGCACTGAACTGCAATTTGCGATTTATGCCTCCTGCGCCACACTTGTCTTTTTTTCCTCGCATTTCTGGCCTGTAAGTCGATACGAAATGTAATTTTTGACTGCCATCTGTGCTTGACGGCTTCAGTGTGGACTATCATTTCGACTGCTGGACGAGTTATGGGTTTTGGCTGACCCCGTTTCATGAATGTTGTCGACTGAGGTTTTAAAATGATTAGCATCCCACTGCAGTGCTGTGATTAGTGAGTTGAATTCTTTCAGAGCGCCCCGTGGGGAAGAGGCCTGCCTTGGCTGCCCTGTACATTATGCTGCTTGGGCTGGCAGGAACACTGCAGCTCAGTAAATGTGAGCTGTGGCGAGCTCCATGACAAGGACCTCTGTCCCCGACTAAGAGGTGAACGGCACTACTATATCAGGTGATCCTCCTGTCTGAAAAGTGCTTAAAAGGCTTTTCCACACTTCTTTTGGGTCCCTCAGTGAGCAAAGTGGGATGTGCGCAACAGGATCCCCCATTTTCCAGGGTGTTGGGTATCCTGAGAAAATGCGGTGTACAATAGTGGCTGTGATGGCTCAGGGTGTGTACGACTAGGGCCGCTTTTCCCGACGTATTACAAGGCGTGTTCTTGTGTGATGAGAGCTAGAAGAGGGGGATGGTTGTGAAATGTTGTGGAAACCAAGGAGTCTGACGACCTTGCCAAACCGTATTTAAGACATCACACCAATTTGCAAACATCAAGATGTTGCTGAAGTGAAGAAATGTTCTTTATGCCCGAGAGACTTCAACATTCGTCCTCAAATAAATCTACGTTCGCAAACATTTACATCCACAAACACAAGTTGTTTTTACGTAATTATTTGGATTGGAACGAGGGGGCAGGACAAGATAAGCTTGTGCTTACGTCTGCCCCTTCTTGAATTCAACATTTTGAATAGTCTGTTTTGCCTACTTTTGTTATTTCTTATTGATTGTTCATATAGAGATCAAATCAGACATGCATACTAATAATTTCATGTCATACACTTACATGACTGGACGATTACTTATAGATGGTGATGCATTTCATGGGTTATTGTTTTTTTTGTTGTTGTTCTGATCAAGAGTTTGGAAGGATTGTTGTGAGTTAGAGACCAGGTACTTTTTCTCAAGTGTCCATGTATTGTTAGGCAAGTGCGTGTTTTTTCAGGAAGTATTCAATGCCGCTAGAGAGTGTAACATCCTGTCCCTTTATGTAATATGTGATGACAATATAGCTCTGTACTAATACAATTGCCGTTCTAGCCTAAATAATAATGCATAGCTTGTGTTTCCAAATCCAGTAAATCATGTTCTATTTTAGTTCTGAGTGAGGCTACTGATTTGGCACTCTCGTACTGCAGAAGCCTAGCCAGTGTCAGTAGTTGAGCTGGCAGTGGCCACGTTGAAGGGATCTTTTCTTCCTCCGTGTACAGTGAGCCCTGTGACTGGACTGAGTAAGGCCTTTTGACATGGACTTGTAGCCGTTAAGCTTGGGAGCCATTGTAGCCTCGGCAGGCAGCATGCCTCTCCTCATCCCCCAATTTATCAGCCAGCCTCTTTTTTTTTTTTTTTTTTTTCCCTCCTACAGCGGGAAAGCAAACTGGGGAACTTGTGATTTCCTCCTGCTGTACAGCCCTTGGCACACTCATGGGGCACTGGCCCTGCAAGTTTTATGTGGGAGTGTTGGATGGAAAAGATGAGCCTTTACACGTCACTGCTGTTTATGAAGGTGGTTGAGCTCTGTCAACATTTCAAAAGGGAAATGCATGTGTAACTTAAGTTTATTTGTGCCAGATTCCCAGCAGCACACATTGCTAAGGTTGTTCTATGCTTGGCTAAAATGATGGGACATTTCATCATCATTGTTTTTGTTTTGTATTTTTGTGTGTGTGTCTTAGACCGAATGACACATCATTTCATCTTTTGGATGCCATTTTTTTGTGATTTGCTTGCAGAATTCGGGCACATTTGGATTTCCCTATCCATAAAACTATAACGTATAACCACAATGGCCACCTATACTAATCTTTGGTGTAACGGTCGCCAAAGTTTTTGTAAAAAATCTCATGGATAAGTACATATGGACTGCTTCTTCTGCCAGCGTTCATGAATGACATTTGGGGCCCTGCACAGAGCACCAAATCTACTGTATGTTGACAATATTTATATCTGATGTCTAAAAGTACTTGCACTATTTGTCATCATACCGATGCATTGTCTGTCTACTTTAGAATGCTGCTATTAATTTCTTTTTTTTTATGCATTGTAGCATTTTACATCTATTGTGAACTTGGTGACACATTGATCATCACTGTGTTGTCTATTCATTTGGCCTCTAATCTTCTACAGATGGTTTATATCAGGAGTTAGCCTCATCGTGTGTGGCCAGCAAATCAAGACAGGAAGGGATTTGTACTGGCATCACTTTATTCCATGTTAATGAGTATTGCATTATGTACTGTAGGCTTGAGCCAAGAATCTGTTTATTTATTCATTATGAAGTGGAAATGTTTTTTTTTTGTCTTCAGTACTTATAACAAAGATTTGATTTATTTTTTAAATCCAATTACCTTAGTATATTCCAATACCAACACATTTGATAGCTGCCGCCTTGATTTATTTATTTTCAATTCATTTATAATGAGCGTTATTTGCATGTTTTTAAAAATGATGATGATGATTATTTTTTTGGGCAATTCATGGGCTGGTCCTGTTCCTTTTCCCTATGGATAGTCAGAGTCCACTTTATTTCTTTCTTCTCAATCAAATGAGAATTCCGAGTTACGTAGTACGAGTCAGTCACTCTGGAAGTCCAAAAGTCACATTTAAGAGCTATTTTCTGCCGACTTCAACACCACCAAATCTGCTGTCGTCAACTCTGTCTACCGCTTAGACATGGCGACCTCTGATATGTTTTCGTGCTAGTATTTCCTATTCTGCTTTGAATTTCTGTACCATCTTCTTGAACTACTGCTTTTCCATGACATTGAACTGTCAAAAGGCCCTGAATGTGAACGAGGCCATTCTATTCGATTTACAATTCACAGTAGTCGCCGAGTCGAAATTTGAACTGCCAGAAGTATTGCAATGCATTAATGAATCAATACTTTTACCCACCCCTAGTGCAGAACGTAGTTCAGACCTGGCACGCTTGCACAACTGAGAATGCTATGCTAATAATTAACAGATGAACGATAATGGTTTTGCAAGTCGAAAGTGCCCCGTTTGAAAATTTATAGTGGCCATATTTGAGACGTCTCAGATGTATGACTCAAGGTCATACATCTGAGACGTTTCTGCCTTGTATGAATGAGTTGATGTGAAACTGTTTACCTTTAAAGAATTTTAATGACAGGAATCACTTGTGACATAACCCAATGCTTTTTGGGTTATCTTGTGCTCTCCATTGCAGAATGTGAGCACAGTTATGCGCTAGTGCTAAGACATCATTACAAGGATTGAACCGTCAGTGACAATGGATGACCAGTGGGTTGATTGCAGCCTCAGGCTTTTTGTTCAAGATCTCCAACAAAAGAAAATCGCTGCGTAATAAACACTGTATATTCACATTTTCATTAGTAGTAGCACTAGCATGTCATTGCTTGGCTTTGTGAGTTGGCTGTACCTCATTGTTGGTCATCCTTTACTTTATGTGGTGAGACAGTGGATCAACACATATTGCACTTTCTCTTGGCATTGCCAACTATCCCAGAATAAATCTTCCTTAGCATCTGTACTGTGCAGTGCTGGCCCATGCCCTGTAATTGAATCCGCAGGGTGGTAATGATGATGCAGCGTGGCTTGCATGGAGCCAGACCGAAGGCCCCTCCACTGGCACTATCCCCAGCATATCCATTGGCCTTCATCTGAAACAGCTGCTCTTACTTGACTTTGCCACTTCCTGTTTTTGTTTCTTGATCTGGTCAGTAATCAGAGACTTGGTTTGCTTTTGCATACAAACCGTTTCTACTGCGCTCAAATTAAATTAGATGCCGTACTGTATTATGTCTATATTGCTTTGTGTTTTATTTAAATTCACCAATTCAGTCCCGAAATCCAGATTTACAGATGAGTTTGGCTGAAAGATAGACCTATACACACACAACAAAAACTTCGGATTCTTGCAAAACACCAATTAAAGTCAACTGCAAGTGTTTGAAAAATTCTTTCTGTATGAAAGTAATGCTCAATTATGTTTCTTTTATTGTCAGATATGTAATCATTGAACTATATCTTTATTTTCTGATTGCACTGCAACTGAATTGGAAAATAGATTTTGATTTGAAACATGTGAGTGCATCGAATCGTTCCACTTTAAAATATATTGAGATATGCATTGAATCAACTGTACCGAAATGTCACGTGGATATCCTAGGCTCAAAGAAGAGAACAATGCTGTTTTCTCTTTATTTATAAGGCCTTACATCTTAATATTCCAGCTTGTATAAAATTTACTTTATTCTTCAATTATGCAGATCCCTAGACTCACTCTTGTCAAACTCTGGGCCTGGGCGCCACATCCGGCCCATCATCTTATGTGGCCCGGGCCTGCAAATCACTCAAACAACAAAATAAAAATTGTCTTCCATTTGAATAATGTTGAGCTATTGCAAGTGTGCGTGTGTGTGTTTTTTAAACAATTCCTTTTTCAAAATAGATTAGCAACTGGATTGTGTTGCGAATGTGATAATGAGGAATCATACATTGTGGTCAAAGTCACTGAGGCCCGCTGAGGGAAACCATAACTATGATTGGGCCCGTGACCAAAAATGAGTTTGTCACCATTGCAGCTCTTGCAATCCCAAATGTTAGGCGTGGACTGGTTTTCAGTTGGATACCTTGCTTTATTCAAAGTATTTTATCATGCAATCTGACTGTACAATTTCCCTTTTTTATGTTTACACCTTTCATTTATATCATTGCTTTATTTGTAATCGGGGCATGATTGGGAAAGAGTGTGTGTTCCCAAGTTGCCCTCCTTGATCAAATGAAGGTTGAAATGAAATCCGTTTATGCAATAAGCAATGTTACTGCGGGATGGCCTCCAGAATGTTTTTCAGGTTAATTCACTCTTTTGAGAAGTCTGTGCTTGAGTGTGTTGTCGTACGTGTGTGCTTAGCATTTTCTGCAGGATATAATCATCAGACGTTCTGAATGTACTTCTGTTCATTATGGCAACTTTTAGCATAATGACTATAAGCAGTAGTGGAAATCAAGAAGAATCGGCTGGCAGCCCGATAAGCATATGCCCTTACACACACACACACACACACACACACACACACACACACACCATTTTATTGATATTTGTAATAATTGATGATGGACTGACAGATGGTGGCATGTTGCATTGTAGGTCTGAAATCATGCACATTTAATAGCTGCACACAATGGACCAAGCAGTGATTATTTTATTTTATTTTTTGTTCTCTTCCCAGTCAGTTTTGTGTGTCTCATCTAAAGTACTTACCAGCTGTACTCTGTTTACTGCAATTAAAGCCTTCAGAGGCCATTGGTTTGTTTTTTTTTCCTCCTTTTTGTTTTTCTTTACTGAGCCACATTCCTCTTGAGTCTCATAGATCACTGTTGGGATTTTCACTGAGGGGGAAAAAAAACCCGGCTGTTGGAGAGCAAGAAGTTTCATACTAAGGAGCCAGACAGTTGCATAACGGCTGATTGGTTTGCATTAGTGAGGATTCGTCTGTGACACAGAGTGTTTTCAGTGAGTCTTCCTGAAAGGATGCCTAAAAGCATGCATGTTTGTCAGGTATATGCCCTTCAGATGGGCTCACAGCAGGAGAGGACATGGGTGCCTGTACCTTATTGTACTCTTGTCATATGGAATAAGTGATTTCATGAACCTGGCGTTATTTTAGTGGGATTATGCCGGGAAGAATCTCAGGGAAAGGCCTGTGATCGTTCTTAGTAGCTTCGTAGCACGCACCACCGATCCGCCCTTTCACAGAAGGGAAAATGAAGAGAAAATTGGACTCAATTGAGAACAGAAACATTGTTGAAAGGGTTGTTGGATGGAAAGCGGGTGGTGGCATTCAACACACTGATCTTCATCTGATCACAGTCTTAAATTCATGCCAAAAATGAACTACAAGGTAAAATCACCACCCTCCAACGACCCTTTTTTAACATGTCAGCTGTTGAAGGTTGATAGACATTTACAGTAAGTATTCATGTGGTAGCTGCACTTGTCAGTTTTTTGGGGGTTTTTTTGCATTCCATTCCCCGTTTGCATGGAAGCTTTGTATGGCCACAGGATCTGGAAACTGCTTTAAGAGTATAAATGGCATAAAGTCAAAATGTGACTGCAGTGGACGAATTATAGACAAATGAGGCCAATAGAGTTTGTGGTTGACAATTTGTTGTGTCCGGTGCAAATTTATAGTGCAGGTTATGCTGACTGTCAGCGCGGTCATGAATTCTTATGACATAATTACAGCTAAATATGTCAACCTTTGCTCACGTTGTCCCGCTGTCGGTGCTTTTTTTTTTTTAAACAGCTATAATAATAAAAAAAAAAGGCAGCTCAGCTTTTTTTCATTGTCTTTTGTCCCTACTGGATATGTGGCGCCCTCTTCTGTCCAAATTATTTATAGGACAAAATATTCTTACGTGATTCGTAGAGTGTACCTGTGTGAAAGTGAACAATGTTCATAAGTATTGCAACTAATTGTGAACACTGTATCTACTGGGGCCCTATTAAATTTAAGATGCCTTTCCAAATTGTCCAAAGTCAGTCGCTGCCTCGTATTTGATTTTGCCACACGACTGTAACACCGATGCGACTGAAGTACAAAAGTAATATGCAGGACAATCAAAATAAAATGAATGCTGAACTAAATTGCTGTCAATGTTTGAGCTTGGATTAAAAATTTCCAGGAATGTGATTCCAATCAAAGGGCACCAGTGATAGTGGCTGACTCGGATTGTCAAGGTGTTTTGCTAATTCTGTAATGGTTTTGTTTTGCCTGAATTAATGAAGTGTTTATTCCCCATATATAAACATTATGGTTGCCCAGAAGCTTTGTCACTGATAACTGTGGCTTTTTCCATGCAAGCCTTTTTGTTTTTTTAAAGGCACTTTCTAACACTCGACTGCTTTCTTGCCCTTCCTTGACAGGATTTCTCTCCTTCAGACTACAGAAACAGTTCTTTCTCCAGCAGAACCCCGACCCCACCAGGACACTACTCACCACATCGTGCCCTTGATCACGACATGTCTCCTCATCACAGGTAAACACTACATACGTTGGACCAGTTTTTTTGCTGTGTAATGCAAAAAAAAAAAAAAAGAGGAGAAAGAATCAACCCTCTCAAGACATTGCTAAATCACAAGCTCTATGATCTCAATATCCCAAATTTTGAAGT
>CAAKHF010025244.1:28087-51480 GCA_901007745.1 Hippocampus kuda | reverse complement strand
AAAAAGAAAAAACACCCCCCCCCCCCCCCCATTGAGTTCACTTGTCGAGACAAAGCAGCAATGCAGCTTGTCGGATGATATCATCAAACCCCAAACTGACCACATTGTCATCCAGAAGTATTTAGTATTTATTTTGTGTCATTAGTGACCATTTGTTTCTGCTTGACAGAAATGAAGTTGAACAACTGTTCTGTCTTAATATCATATAAACCTGTTTTTTTTTGTTTGTTTGTTTAATGCAGTACACACAGGGATAGTACCATTCTTTAACCTTGTCGAAATAGTCACAAGTTTCAATTCCGATGAATTCAAACTGGAATAGGATCGGTTGTGGCTGTCTCGAGTGCACGTTTATCTTTGCTTGGCAAAATGGGGAAACTGCAGGACTGATGCCAGGTCTGGCTTATGCAGCCAGACGAGTTGTCCACACACACACACGTACACACACACACACACACACACACACATGCACGGCGTCGGACAGCGTGCAGAACGGCGTGTCACAATGCATTGGATGCTCCACTGGGTGAAGTTTGTCCGGCTAAACTGGAGCGATATTTATTTGCTTCTTCTGGTTTTTGGATTAATGTTTGTAAAAATGCACGGTGAATGAATTGTTTGTTTTTGATGGATTAGTATATACTCCCCCACAGTGCATCAAACCACTGCGTAATGCTATTTGACTTTGCAAGATGCACCAAAGGCAAAGAGGTCCGTGAATGTTTTCCAACGCATCGGCAGCGTTATGAAGTCTACGCCAAGAACTCGCAATGGGATCAGAATTCAGCTCTACGATTCTCCCAAGGTCGAATTTTGCCTGACAATGAAACCTGACTTGCAACGTTGTTGGAGAAACTCTTTCAATACATTGTTGTTCTCCGATCTTCTGCAATGAAAAGGGTCAAAATTAGAAACTTCAAATGAAATACCCCTCCCATGAAGCTTGTTTTATGAGGAACGCGTCTCAGTAGGATTCAGTGCAGTTGCGCAACTCCAATCAAATGTAGCTCTGTACTTGTGTGACAGTGTCAGTCAAATTTGATTCTTCTTCTTTTGTAAGGGCAGAATTCGTCTCTTGTACCGTGGTGCATGTACAATATTTTCCGTCACGGGCAAAAGTGGTCACGTCATGGTCTCCATAAACTCCCCGTCACTCACTTGTTTCATGTTGTGCATGAATTGGGCAGCCATCCGCTTGAACGAGGGGATGTTAGCCTCACCGTGATGCAAATCACGAGTGTGCCTGTGTCATGAATATGCAATGAGCGGCTCTTTCATAAACATGAGGGGCTGTATATAGCCCAACTCCGACTCTGGCCACCAGTCATTCAGCAGAGGCTTTGCCGGGAGGTGGGCAGGGAGGGAGCATGTGAGGTGAGGTGAGGAGGGGACGGGCTGGGAGACGCGGCCGCAAGCTGGGGGGAGGACAGTCCCGTCAGTCCGAGACACAGCAAACGGAGACACAGCAAAAGATATCTGCTTCGGGACTCTTGCCGCCCGAGCGGCCGCGGGGGGGTCAGGGGGGGTTGCCTGCATGGTGTGACCTCCTCCACCATGGGATGCAGCCTCTGTCGCCTGCAGAAGCCTCAGGAACATTATCAACTTCTCTATGAAGTCTGCCAGGTACTGTCACCCAGCGTGTTCGGTCGGTCGCGCTCGTTTCTTCCCGGTTCTGTTTTGACAGCAGCCCGCAGCGGTAACTTGGGTTCTCGTTGAGTTGTTGCCGAGCGGACAGCTGAGCAGGCTGAACTCTGGCCGCGGGGGTCATTGTGAGGTGGCGCGCTTTTGCTTAAAGGAAGATGATGATGAAGAGGTGACAGCGTTCTCAATGCGTCTGCTCGTGTGCGCCGACCTGCGTCCGCCTCCTCATTGTCACTCGAATGCTGACTCCGTGCGCTCAGCCTTTCACCCCGGTGTGACTTCTACAAAAGTTTATATTTAACATCTTTGACATAAGGTATCGAAACACATCGTTTCCAGTGTCATTTATTTGGATCGTTGCGACAACTCCTAAGATGAGGATTTCTTTTCTTTTCCATAATGACATTCTTGGGCGAAAAAAGACAAAAAATATTGGCGATCCAACATCCTCCAGCCACCACGACTGCTAAATCCCGCAGAGGTGTGGACCAGGACTGCAACTTACTGAATGTGCCTCATTTCGGGATGGCTCGATTTCGTCTTTCTTGCCAATAGAACGAGGTTTTACATTCATTAATCAAGCCTGGTTAAATATTCGCCTGACATCGGAAATAGTGAGTCATTTTGGTCTGGTCTGCTGCGTTGTTCTAGATGTACAGTATTTTATATGTGATGAGTTAAGGGCAACAAAGTTGAAGTAAGTGACACTGCTAGCAACTGTACGGTTTGACTTGGATCTCGCTAAACAAGACACACGCTTGTTTTTCTTGTGTGCCACCGTTTTGTGCAAACGGAAGTTTGACTTCAAATGATTCACAGAAACACACGCTTATTTGAACGCGAAACAGAGCACGCAAATGCCTGCGTGTCAAATTAGTTGATGACGGGAAGAACACGGGGCATGAGCCACTCAAGAAATTGAGCTTAGAAACGCTTTTTCCAGAGACGTCAACATTTACCGCATTCAGCAGAGACACTCGTGCCATAAGAAAAATTGTCAACACAAACATCCATCGGTTGGCGTGTCAAAGACACAAGACTCCAGAAATGATTCTCTATGAAGTCAGTTTGATATACCCTGAACAACTCTTCACAACTCTCTTCGTCTCTTTGCGAGCTACCAACAAGAGAACATTTTATTTATTCAAGGCAAACATTTGAAAAAGAGCTGATTGTGCTTTTCCCCATAGGACCGGATTTAAAACGGGAACACCACTTGTGCTTATTTTTGTGCACAGACAGTGGACAGTCCAAATATTATCAAGCACTATTAAACAGCGCTCAGTGTTCAAAAGAATTGTTTTCCCTTTTCGTAATGAGCAGGAAAAAAAAAAAAGGCTGAGCTTGATCGCGCCGCAGGGTTCCTTTTTAAACTTGACCCTTCTGGCCGCCGTGTTCTCTCTTCAAAGCACAAGGTAAGTGCCATGTGGAGATGTAAGTTTCGCCGCTTTGTCAGGGGCTTTGCGGGACGGGTCTTGGAAAGTTCGTCCAAGCGTCCGAGTGCGCTTAATTTTTCCATAAGCACCACGTAATGGCTGCGGCGCCATGCTGAGGACCCGGAGCTTAATGAGAGCCCTCGGTACAAGTTGGCTCTTGAGGTTCTGATCCACACTGAACTGAGTCAGGCTATTGTTTGTCTGCGAGATCCTTTGCTTTCTTCCCAAATCCTGCTCAGCCAAGGAACGTCGTTTTACCCAGAAATCATTGATCCGCCTCAAAGAATCTTCCTCTTCGAGGCTTCCCAGGTGCCAAGTTCTCTTACTCCGCTCAAGAATCCAAGCGGTCACTCTGCCAGATGATCTCAGTGTGACTTCTGGTGAACAGAGAGATTGGCAAACACGATGATGGAGACATTCGTATAAGGCACAGTCAGTCATCTGCCTCCCTGCCATGCCGTCAGACACCACTGCCATCAAAGCATTTACCAAAACACACAGCGCTCTCTAATGAGAATCGACACCTATGGCGTCGAGTGACAAAGAAAGGGCATCACAAGCCCCGGCACTGCGCTCCCGACGCCTGACGCGGCGGCTTCTTAATAACAGCTCGGATCAATCCCGTCGTGCCGTCACATCTGCGAGACATCGGAGCAGGTGGCTGTTGCCACCGGGGAGTGCTCGTGGAAGCGCATCTACTTTGTCGGCCCGGCGCAAACGGCATCAAGAATTACGGTCGCAGACATAAAACGACATCTTAAATCAGAAGAATCCAACAAATCGACGGTCAATAAACTATTTTCACCCTGTACGTATGAAGTCAGAGTTTGAGGAGTGAGGTGAAGGGAATGTCCGACACCACCACCCCCCCACACCCCCCTTTTGCGCCTCTCAGGTAGTTCAGTCTGCCGAGTGAATCGTCATGAGACACAGCGCTAAACTAAACAAGAAATGCAATCTATATCTCCGTTTTGGTTCGTATGTGGCTTGTGGCTTTGCCGAAGGGCCTCACATATCAGCGCCGTCCCATCGCGGTGCAAGCGCCTCAACGTTCCGGTGCCAAGAATACTGCAAACGGCAACATTGTGGATTACTCAAGGTATTTTTAGATGGCTCCACACGAGGCGTGGCTGTCCGGTGAAAAGGATTTGAGGTCTGTTCCACGGTGCCTTGGGCAGTGAATTCCAAAGGCCACAGCTGCGCGAATTCCTCACCGACCGCCAACAAAACAGACGTGATTTCGAACGAATTAGTACTCCTTTAAGTGCGGCTTTTCTCTTATCATTCAATGGATTTAACAGAGACCTCTCTCAGAGGACGCGCCGGGGGTTGCCCGAGTCACTTCTGCATGACAGTCACGGTTCGTTATGTCAACACGGACGATGGCTCAAGTTCATCCGTGGAGGCAAATCTGACCCGAGATGAACACAAGTGAAGCAAAACTTTGCGTCATTGCAGCAAGTTGAACGTGTCTTTTCAAACTCTTCCGACTTCCACCTTGTCAGATGACAGGTTTATTCCGGCATAGTCTGAGATCTCCCGAGTGATGAAGCAACGTATCTTGTGTCAGAAGAGTGTTGTGTGTTTTTTCCCAGTGTGCCGCAAAGGGCCACTCGGTGTCAAAGGTGACATTTGTGAATAGAGGCGGTGGGACCCCCTCCACAGCTGGGAGGAGACTCCCCCAATTGAGAGCACTGGAGCAGAATGCTCGCGGCTCAGCAGAAGAAGGAGGGGGGCGGGGGGGTCTAAAGGCTTTGTCTCTGGTTCACTGCTTTCAAGTCGCCCCGGGATTCCTGGCAACCAGGTTGACTGCGGGAGACGACATGCGGCATGAAGAGCACACAAAGGAGCCTGTATTTCTCAGATGGTGCGCAACATCGGGGCTCTCTGTGGGCCACAAGCGACGATTGCAAGTCGTGTCTAATGTTGGCATGTTTTATTGCCGATTTACTGCAAAACAGCGCTTTAGTTTTCTTGACATCGATATCAATCTAGTGTTTTTGTTTCAGGAATGCTCTTTTTGTTGTTGTTGCAGATGTTACATTTGTCTTATTACGAGCAAAATGTTGGCAATGTTTAATGTCGTGGAATTAGGAGTTTAATTCTGCTGAGATGATCCAATTATCCTTGAAGCTCAGGATTAACATTAATCCGTGCTACTTGTTAGTTGGCGCATATCCTCTTCCTGATTGCTGCTTGAAGTTGCATATTTTTCCCGTTATAGTCGCCATTCTTCTTCACGCTTGGACATCCACATTTTTGCATTGGCCCTGCTTCACAGAAAAGAAAGTATACACACACACACACACACACACACACACACACACATCCTTGTATTGTTCCCGAAACATTTAGTCCGAAAAAACAGATTTTTCAGGGATTGAAGATTTAAAACAGATTTATGGACATTTAAGATTTATGGCATACCAAATGACCCGCAGCACCACATGTTTTTGCTCGAAGGTAATTGCAAGAAAAATTTTTGGGAGTGTTTTCAGTTGCATGGCAGGGGAGGGACAGTCACTAGTCAACTCCCTTAGAACAAAAAGAAATATTGTGCGGAATCAGAGCTCTCTTGTGAGAGTTACTCCACCCTGGCTACCACTTCTTCTGTACGGAAATGTTCCAACAAATTTGAGTTTTTCTTACGATATGAGCATCATTTGTTGGTTATACAAGCACGCAATCCATTGCCATCAGATTTGGAGGGTATGTGCTCACCACTCATTCATAGCTGAGTTGAAAGGCCATAATTATTGACTCTGCCTCTTTCCCAAAGTCAACTGGGATTGGCTTCAGCGTCCCTGCACAAGATATGGATGAGATGATGGATGGATGATTTCATGTCGTGGCGATTCAAATCTCATCAATCAGTAATTGTTTTCGTCCTGGCCTCTCGCTCTCTTCAGGTTAATGGCAAAGACCTTTCAAAGGCGACCCATGACCAAGCAGTGGAGGCCTTCCGTACTGCCAAGGATCCCATTATGGTTCAAGTTTTGCGGCCCAAACTGGTTTCCCCCACCGCCGACACCCAACTGTCAAACACCGGCACACAGACTGATATCACCCTGCAACACATGATGCCCCTCGCCACGCTGCCACCGCCAGCACCGCCTGTGACCGTGCTCCAGGACTACCTGCTTCCAGAGGGGTAAGCACAACCTATCGAAAATGTTTTTGGGGTTTTTTTTCCAGATTCTGGTTGGTGGCCAGTATGTGTGGCACCCAAGGCAACATGATGTGGAGCTTGTTCATTTATTGAATGGCTTACTCTTCTAAATCTGAATTGGTCACATGCTGGAGTTTATTTCGATACAGCAATTGATGGGTGATACATTTTAAGGGAACTCTCACTGTACGCCATTTAGAAACGTTGATTGCAAGTCCCAATGATGGAAAAAAAAAAAAAAAGTCACTCAAACACAGATTGAGCTTTCACGCCGGCAGTTAATTGGGATCATGACACCTTATCGCCAAGCTGTGATCGCGCAGGATGTGTTTGAGCGCGGATGGGAGCGCGTCGCGTACCTGTCGCAGGAGCCGACAACTCCCACGGCGCACATGAGGCAAATTAAATCGAGGATAGTGTGAAGGGATATTTGCATATTCTCTTTGTTTCTTTCCGTGTCAGGCCTTTAAGATAGGAAAGTACGACTGCTTTTTGCGTCTTCCTCTTGAATTGATATCCTCTTCAAATTAATCACAGAGCATCTTGATTTGTGACGGGCCTCTGGGTTGCACTGCAGTTCAAAATGGTAGTGGGGTATGGTGATCAAGATTATTTTGCTTCCAAAGTATTCCCTTCAATCGGTCTTTTTTTGGGGGTGTTTCAGGCATCCTCCTGGGCATGAATACTTTGACCCCAATGATTTCCTGGATGGTATTAATCAAGACATCGAACGTGAAGAGCTGGAATATGAAGTAAGCATTGTTTCTCTTCTGTTTTGAATGAATGAATGAAGTCCAAAAATGACTCCTGCGCTGGACAATTTGTTGACACAACGTTGAACTTTTGCCTGGGATTTGGTGAACCCAAGTCTTCAGTCATATGAAAGAACACACAACGAATGGATTCATTCATCCATTTTTTGAAGTGCCTTTGCTCCCAGGCAAATCCAACAGGCACAGGTACAGCACACTTCAATCTTCATCCAACAAACCCGCAACACGTCAGCGCGGTTTAAGCCGGCTTGGCCTCGCCTTTGTGTCCTCAGGCCCTGCCATTTCAAGTGACCAGGTTTTATCCCGGTCGACATTCATTACCCCCCCCCCCCTCCTCCCCACATACAGACGCTGATCTGTCGGCCAGACAGGAGTCATTACTTACTTGTGATAAGGCGTAATAAGTCTTTCCTGAGCCCTGTGCCGTAGAGATGAGTAGCTGTCAGTAATGAGATCGAGCGGCTAACGGATCGGTCGTGATGGATTTGTTGATGTTCGTTTAATAATGCCGGGATGAGGCCGTCATGTCGGTGTGGGCTCAGAGTCTCCAGAGACGTCTTTGTGATTCATTCGGCTGTGACCTCTATCCACCTTGTTCAAAAAAAATGAATCATATTCAAGCAGAGGCGATGAGGGGAAGAGCAGGAAGGGGAGGCGGGGGTCGGCCAAAAGCAGATGTGATGCAGCTCGGCGCTTGCCCAGCCTGTAACAGCTTTTATTTTGAAAATCTCCATTAAAAAAAAAAATGGCCACCACCAACAACAATGGAGTGCTACTTTAGTTTCATAAAGGATAAGAGCCATCATTTTTAGATGCTTCGAATTTCTCGACCAAGAAGCTACTAAGCTTACCTCAGACGATGAGATGACGTATGTTGACAAGTGGAAGCGGGCAGCGTCTGCCTGCTGTTCGCGACATCCTTTCGCGTTCTGTCGGGGAGCTTTCCAAAGCAAATAGCTGCCCGGCATCTGGCTGCAAAATTCATTTGTGATTGACAAGTCGCGCTTCCCTCAGTGATCGCATTTCACATTCAACCACCATTCCCAACGCGCATCGAAACAAATTATTCTGCTGTCTTCACAAGAAATACATATTTGCCTTGATCCGGATTTTTGACACACATGTACCAACGTATGTCAACAGGAGGTCGATCTGTACAGAGCCAACATCCAAGACAAGCTGGGCCTGACGATCTGTTACAGGACTGACGATGAGGATGAAGCCGGGATCTACATTAGTGAGGTACGATTGGAATATTTACTTTTGTTTTTTTGTTGTTGCCGAATTACTTGACAGTTTAATCCATTCTCAAATCTTCTCGTATCCATCACGGTGGCTTCCAGTCTCTGCAATGTGGCGTTTGCGTGCTGTCCCAATACCTGCAGCGTGCTTCCTAAACTACCCCCAAAAACAAAACAAAACATGAAGGTTTAATTTGAAGACGCTAAATTGTCCATGGACGAGGACAAGAGTGTGAACGGCTGTTTGTCAATATATGCCCGGCGAAGGACTGGCAACCAGTCCATCGTTTGACGCAATCAAAGTCAGCGAGGCAAACGAAATGCCATCGGAATTTAAAGATTGCCAATTTTTGAGGGGAAAAAAAGAAGTTGCGAGCGTACGACAGGAACTTCACATTTTCTTCATGTGTCCTTTAGATCGATCCAAACAGCATTGCCGCCAAAGATGGCAGAATTAGAGAAGGTGACAAAATCATCCAGGTGAGAGCTCATATTCGAGGCTGATCCGTCCGTGTTTGTTTGGTATCGTGAACCTGGCAGATGCTTTCAGATGAATATTTTCTTCATGTCCCCTGAAGATCAACGGCATTGAGATCCAAAACCGTGAAGATGCGGTTGTGCTGCTGACCAGTGAAGGGAACCAGAATATCTCTCTGCTGGTTGCCAGGCCACAGATGCAGGTGAGAAGGATCGTTACGGAGGCCCACTCCGTCAAGGATGAAGTAGCTTTTTCCGCATGACGACAACGTCGTCATTTTCAAAAGCAAATCGCAAATATTTGCATCTGCTAAAGCAAACCTTCTCCCTCCTGCGACTCAGCTGGACGAGGGCTGGCTGGATGACGACAGGAACGACTTCCTCGATGACCTTCACATGGACATGCTGGAGCAGCAGCACCGGCAGGCGATGCAGTTCACTGCCAGCATGCTGCAGCAGGTGCTTCTCCCGCACACGCACGACAGACACGCCGTGCACAGAGTCAGTGTGAAGATGCAAAGAAAATCGATGAATCAGCAATAGCACGCGCCGTATGAGCAGCTGGACAATACTTGACTTTTACCAGAGCCGTCGACGGTGCAGGTGTTCAATCGTCAATTGACATTCTGTTCAGCAGACAGTGTGCGATGGTTTCTTGATTTTTCTGACTGTATGACCGTTTGAGTTGTTTCCCCTACATTGCTGTCCCAACATGTGCCAAGAACACGTTTCGATTTTGACAAATAAAGATATTTTGGTTGCGGGGGTCGATCCGTGATTGAAAAAGGGAAATTGAGCACATGAAATCCAAATAAACGTTTTCTTGGAGTCATCAACATTTAAAAAGTGTTGAGTTTCGACGTCCAGCATGCAACAAGTTGTTTCAGTTCTGCACTTCATGCCAAAGTATTCCTGAGCCTTATGCGTGGTCCTGTTTTTTTTTTTGTTTTGTTTTGTTTCCCAGAAGAAGCATGAGGAAGATGGAGTGACCACTGACACGGCGACGCTACTCTCCAATCACCACGAAAAGGACAGCGGGGTCGGCCGCACCGACGAGAGCACACGCAACGATGAGAGTTCAGAACAGGAGAACATCGCCGATGACCACACGACAGCATCGAACACGCTGAGCAGCTGCAGAAAACTCACCTACAGCCAAGACACCCTGGGCAGTACGGACCTGCCTTTCAGCAGCGAATCCTTCATCTCGGCGGACTACGCCGACGCCGACTTTCTCGGTATCCCCGCAGACGAATGCGAGCGCTTCCGAGAACTCCTGGAGCTGAAGTGCCAAATGAGGAACGGGGGAATGCAGGGCTTGTGTAGCCAAGGGGGCGGGGCCGAAGGCCAAGACCAGGAGGCGGTGGACAAAGAGCTGGAGCTGCTCAATGAGGAGCTGCGCAACATCGAGCTGGAGTGCCTGAATATCGTGCGCGCCCACAAGATGCAGCAGCTCCGGGAGCAGTGTCGCGAATCCTGGATGCTCCACAACAGCGGCTTCCGCAACTACAACACGAGCATCGACGCGCGCCGCCACGAGCTGTCGGACATTACAGAGATGCCGGAGAAATCGGACAAAGACAGCTCCAGCGCCTACAATACCGGCGAGAGCTGCCGCAGCACCCCGCTGACGTTGGAGCTGTCCCCGGACAACTCTCTCCGACGTGGGCCGGAGCACCAAGCCGGGCCGTCGGGCTCCAGCGGAGGGCTGCCGAAACCTCTGCCGTGCCCTCTCCAAGAGGTTTGCGGCCCCGGCGGGAGCAAAGCGCTCTCAAAGGAGTCGGATGGCCCGCAGGCGGAAAGCAAGGAGAGGAAAGCGGGAGAGTCGGGCAAAGCCGCGAGGGGCTTTGCTCAGCCACGCTCGCCGTACAAGCACGCGCACATCCCCGCCCACGCCCAGCACTACCAGAGCTACATGCAGCTGATCCAGCAGAAATCCGCCGTGGAGTATGCCCAAAGTCAGATGAGCCTGGTCAGTATGTGTCGGGACCCGAGTGAGCTGGGCCAAAAGATGGAGTGGAAGGTCAAGGTACGCAGCGACGGCAGCCGCTACATTACCAAGCGGCCCATTCGGGACAAGCTGCTGCGGGAGCGCGCCCTGCGCATCCACCAGGAGCGCTGCGGTATGACCACCGACGACGACGCCATCAGCGAGCTGAAGATGGGCCGCTACTGGAGCAAGGAAGAGAGGAAGCAGCACGCCGTCCGGTCCAAGGAGCAGAGGCAACGGCGCGAGTTCATGAAGCAGAGCCGGGCCGATTGCCTGAAGGAGCAGCTCAGCCCCGAGGACAAAAAGGAGCCCAGCATCATTGAACTCAGCAACAAAAAGATGATGAAAAAGAGAAATAAGAAAATATTCGACAACTGGATGACCATCCAGGAACTGCTGACCCACGGGACCAAGTCACCGGATGGCACCAAAGTTTACACCTCGCTCTTGTCTGTGACCACCGTCTAAGTCAGGGGTGTCCAAAGTCGGCGCTCGAGGCCCGCTGCCTGGCCTGGTTTCCAGCTCTCCAAGGATCGACGCACCTGATTCAAATCATCGGCGTCGTTCGAATGCTGCTTCAGAGCTGGCTGATGAGCTGCTCATCTGAATCAGGTGTGTTGCAGCCGGCAGAGATGGAAAACAGGCAGCCGGGGTCGACATTTCGGCTTTGTTCAATGTGGCAAATTGTTGTAAATAGGAGAAAAGACTTTCATGGAGAGTTTCCGCGGGATTGCTTCGATGACTGATTGATTGGACTGGATTTGTCTGTGGCCTTGGACTGTACCAAACTCGAACCAAATGAATACAGGTTGTTGGTTTTTTTTTTTTTTTTTGCCTTTGTGCTTGCTCTTTTGAATAATCTTGGACGCATACTTTTTATTTGGAGGTATGAAATGTGCCATGCAGAAGCAGCCAGCCATTACATGCCATATTTTACGATATTTTGTTCTTAACTGCATAGCTTTTATCAGTATTCTTCTGCTTTGCATACTCTTCTTTTCCAGAAACTTGTTTGTTTTTCCTGCAAAGTATAAAACGTCATCCTTTTCAAAAGGTCTTTTGTAAATAAATGTTGGCGGAAAATGTTTTCAATGTAATTTCCTTCTAATGGTGCTGATTCCCCAAAGTTATCACCATCAGCGACATCTGTTACATCACGTCGAGATCAACATACCGTTTAAGTGCCTGTGTTTAGAAAAAGGCATTTCATATATGATTGTATTTTGCTGTTTAAGCACACTTGATAGTCACTTTTGCTTTCGTAGACCTTCATGTACTAAAGTCAATAACAGCTTCCTTCGTCAACCCTGAGTTAGGCACAACATTTGACATCCTGTAAAATGACAGAAATAAATTATTGTTTTATATATGACGAGCACACTTGGTTGGGATTGTTTGTTAGAATTGTTGCGTGTACTTGGTCAGAACTAAAATAGAGCACACCATGAAGCGCTGACAAAATGGATGGAAGGACCGGCCTGTGCTGAATTTGGCAGAGTGAACCCTGTGTCCGAACCGTCACAAAACAAGAGCCGTTTAGTGGTGTTTCCGTGGGTTGGTAGTCGTGGTGGAACCTGAAGGAAAGGGTGAGCAATTTGGCAACAGCTACTCAATACCCCTTTCCCACCAAAGGAAATGAAAGGCAAGGCAATAAAACTCATTTCAATGGAAAAAGATCATTTGTGTGGTTCGAGAATGGCCACAGAATGAATTCAACTCATGTCCCAAGGTACCACTGTCCTGTCAGCGATGCCCATTATTAAGTGGTCATTCCTCATTACTTGTGCATTTAGCGAAAGCGTCACGATTAAAATATCTTTTGACACCAATCCTGGAACTTTCTGGGGGAAGAAAAGAAATCTAAAAGTGAAAGTCGTGACTAGTTGCAGTGATTATCTGTGAAAAAACCGTATGTGAGTAAATTAGTGGATACATATTCATGCCATCAAGCAATACTGTACAATAAAGGTAAGTTGGACCAATACATAAAAATGTTAACATTTATTGCTGTTTCTGAATACCCCATTTGAAATCAAAAGCATCCAGAGTGTACACTGAAATTATACAATTATATATGGTTTCACAAAGGCAGTGAACACATACTGTATTACAATCTACAAAAATCTACTTTACAGAAATTTAAAATCCTAAATATCAAAAAGTACAGCTGCAGAAAAAGATGGAGAACTGCAACCAGTGACTGCTCTGAAATCAGTCGGTGAAACGAATGTGACATCACAATACAAAGAAAGCGGACGTCATCTTTGTACTTACAGCTGGTTTTGGAAACTACAACCAGCAGACATAACAAACACAAATTCCAAAAATAACCAATAGGATTGAAATGATCATATAAATAATGGTGACTTTCTATACCCACGTGCCATTTCCCAGAGGATGCCCCTCTGCAACGTAGCATCGTGATCGTATCATCCTGTGAGATTGGTAGTGTATCGAGCAAAAATTAGGTTTCAATCATGGCACGCACTGTGAAGAGATCCCCTTTCACAAGGATGGAGACGTGAATTTAAAAAACAAAAACACACATTCCCTCCAGCCTGGTGGCCAAACAGGACAGAAGTGATGGGGGATTGGGATCAGGTCAATGCACAACTCTAGTGCCGTCAACTGACTACTCCTGTAGTCTGATGCTTGTGGCTTCAAAGAGACGCAGCATACTAATCCGTTCTTAACATGGAATGAGTGGCATCAAAAAGAAAATGACCATCACAGCCCACCAAACAGTTCCAACGAAACACAGAAAAAAGAAGGCCACCGAAACAACTCTTTAGCAAAATAATAATAATATGATCAATAACATTCCAGTTTAAAAAAAAAAAGTTCATCTCAATTAATAGTTTGATCACATCAATTCCAGGTAGCCATTTTGGAGGAGCATCCAAAAGCGGACGAGGTGTTTGTGTATGAGGTGAAGTTATCCTCATTCCCAGTAGTGACAGTCAAGCTGGATTCAAGGACAAGCTGGTTTGTGGTGTCACATGACTGCATGCTGAGGGGCTTTCAGTCTAGTCCTGCTCCATGGGCTCGTCGGTAGTTCCCATGTCCACGCTGGCGCTTTCCATGGCGCCCTCTGTAGGTGGCTCATTCGTACTACTGGATGGAGTGGGCGAGACGTCTTCACGGTCCCCTTCTACACTCTCGTCAATGCTACAACTGCTACTATTGCTGCTGCTGCTGCTGCTGCTGCTACAGCTGCTGCTGACTGGGTCACTGTGACTCTCCTCACTCTCTGCACTGGTCTCCGGGCTTGTGGCAACACAGGCCGATGCCGGCTGCTCTGTTTGATCCATGTCGCTGACGTCATGCTGCGATAGGCATGGCGCCACCCTTTCGGCCAACTCTTCATCCGGGCCCGAGTCCGGACACGCTTCAGCATGAGTGCTGCTTGTCGGCTCTGACATAACACATAGTGGGACAATGCGAAGTCATGTATTTGTCAATCCTGAACTCACTTGGTCATGTACTGGTCGACCTTTGGCGTTTCTGTGCCATTTTGGTCAATCTTCAAATTGAATCAAGTACAATGTCAAAAATCAATAAAACACAAACCTTGGTCTTCCGCAACTGTCGCGCTGCAAGAGACTTCCTTGAAAGTGACTTTGTCGTCTCCCTCTTGGACCATGGCTTCTGCTTCTTTCGAGAGGCAAGGGGCATTCGAAGGCTTTGACGTTTCCACTTGCTGCTCTTCGTCTTCGTCCTCTTCCTCCTCCTCGTCCTCTTCCTCCTCCTCCTCTTCATCCTTATCAAACTTAAGTCTCTTCACCTCCTGCTGCTCAGATTCCATGTCCTCTTCGGTGTCCGAGTGTTTGTTCTTGACCGAATTCCCCAGGCTATCTCCCGAAGCCGAAACCTCGCTAAAACAAAAAGGTGAGACAGGATTGTGGGTTGATGCCATCCGACCGAGGAAAGGGACGTTTGTACCGCAGACATTCTGACATACCTTCCCGATATATCTTGAACACTTTCGGGGTCTGTTTTGTGGTGTTTGTTTTCTGTGCTGTCAGGCAGGCCATTCGCTGCAAGGGAGTTGACTAGAGATAACTTTGGTCGGTGGAGTGGCCGTGGGGTTCCCGGACCGTTCACTTTTCTAAAAATACCAAAAAGGACAGAATTACAATGCCACTGACTAAGTGAAGTTGAGACGTTAAAACAGCAGTAAGCACACTCGGACTTTCGGACGTAAGCCCAACCTCTCTGTGAAGGACAAAGTGTTCCCAGGAAGCATAACTCCATTCATTCTACTGACAGCGCTACATCCGTTTTTTCTGCAAGCAAGCGGGCACCACCAAAGTCACAACAAAGTTAGGTTTCACAACATTTTGTACAAGCCGTTTTGAGGATCATTCTTACTCTGAAATTGGATGAACACAGCTCACAACCATGACGTTCTAGACGAAAATAAAGTCAATTAGGTGAGACGCAAAAACAATTCACGCTTTTTTTGACTCAATTAACACTGACCTTCTCCACACCTCGAAGAAATTTATCCGTTCCTGTGTAGTTCTTCTTGGGTTCTGTGAGTAACTCACACAAGCGTTGTATTGTGAAGGGAATTCTGAAATAAGGAAAACAGCGGATGTGGGACAATGTAAAGTCAACCTTCCAGTGCACTTCTTGAGTCACAAAAGCCACCTGTACAATAGCACTGCATTTGCGGCATACTTTATGCCGCCTTTGAACTGGCGGATTTTCATGGTTCGACACCACAAATGGTGCACCACAAGATACCGCTACAGAATATCTGATCACAGCACACGTGGTGCTCTTTTTGTTGTATTTGTGTCTGGTTCATCTTTAAAACACCAATCCATGTTGAGAAAACCAATGTACTATGTACAGTGGGCAGGGTCTTGTCTTCTGAGTTTAGGATAACGCTGCCAAAAAAGACTATTCTCGGAAGTGAACCAAAACTGCATTGGCGGATTACGAGCAGTGCGATCACCGCCAAGCAAATTTTAGACCGGGCAACTCCATTGAAGCTATTGTTTACAATTATACAGTTTTACATTTGCGTGAATTAGCTTTGTGGGACACAAAGATAAAGAGTCAAGTCGTAAGTCCCACATTGCTCCATCTTGTGATCCGTTTATTTGAACTCGCTGATCAGCCCCAAACATCAGAACTGTGCAAAGCCTAATTAAAAGGCTACCTACCCATTATATCCTTCAACAATCTTCAAGATTCGCTCTTTCATATCTTCAAATGGAATTGACTCCACATTGGGATTGGCGGGGCCTCTTTGCTCAGGAGCTGAGGCTCTGAAATCATCCATGACCTTTTCTAATTTAAAAAGAAAGTAGTTCTTAAACTGAGACCATTGGACCCTAAAGGAAACATGAAAAAAAATGCATTTAGACCCTGGTGACAAAGTACATTAAGGGATGATAGTAATGTTTTTTTACATGGTTTCTCCAGTCTTGGCGATATGACATAAAAACTGCTCCAATATAGGACATGGCTCCCTTTTCGTTTTCTTCTCAAAATCTGGAGGATGAAATGGGACAATTGAGTCTATTATTGTAAAAATGCGTCACAAAACGGCCCGAGGAAAATGAGCTTCAATGGCCGTTGATAGTTAACTAATTAGTAATCATCTATACGTAACACCGACAGTAGTTTCCCGTTTTAACAATGTAACCATAACCGCTTGTGTGTCCACCTACAATTGTTTCCTTCAATGGTGGTTATGTACTGTAGTAAGTCAATGAATCACAAAATTGAAGTAGCTCACTAGCTTCAATTGAATGCTAGAGCGTAACCGGCGAACTAGTAGTAGCCAGTCTGACAGAAGCCGTCAACACTGTTGAATAACTTCATCTCGGCTTCTTCTTCCTTTTATTTCAGCGAACAAGTTTTAAACTGCCGCGAAAAAACATTGGCGCTGACGGATGAAACAAAAGAAAAACATGACAGTGGGCTTTCCCGAGTAGTCGCCAGCGAGCGAACCATTTCCGTGGAACAGCTTCAAAAAATGTTAGCTAGTGACGAGCAGCAGCTAGCCAACGACATTAGCCTGTGCGCTCCAATCACTTGGTGGTCGTTCAGCGCTTTGAACATCACGCGAGCACACGGAGAGCAAAGCACGGGGATGCCCTCAATCAATTGAACAAACCTCTGAGCGCCTCTTGAAGCGAGTCAATTTCCATCACGCCGTTGCCGTCTGTCAGTCCGGTGGATGTGAGAAGCAGACTGGCGGCGAGCTACTAGTGCTAACCGCTAAGCTAACATCGAGCAGGCGAAGGAGGAGGAAGCACATTAATATGGCGCCGTGAGGTCACTCTGCCTGGAAACCACACAGTGAATTACAGCAACAGCACGAAAATAAAGTCCAAGCAACAAGAACGCAGCTATGCTCGTATACACGAAATCACCAACGACGCATCGACAAAATACATAACTGAAGCTAGTTTATCAAATTAACTACCGTAGATACATTTAAATTTGCTGTATTCGATGAACTAACTTCATTTGTGTATTAGTGTCCCATCTTAACACAGCCATTCATCCATCCATTTTCTGCACCACACAGCCTATCTCAGCTGCTGTCTGCAGTGTCATCAGTCTGAATTATATAAATGTTTGAGGGACCTCCGTTGCTGTGTGAATGTAAAACAACTATGGAGCATGTCCTAGGGACTCATGTGGAAGTGACTCTTGTGTTTCCCTGTCAGGGGTAGCCAAAGACAGACCGTTTGGCACAGTTCATACGCCACACACCCTTGCTGATGCAACCCACGCTTCCTTAGCAGGGCTTGCTTGTGTACCCGAGCTACCATAGGTACACCATTATATTTCTTAAACATTTCTGTAGCTGTTGATCGACTGCATGTGTCACCTAATGTCATCAATCTTCCATTTGCGTTCCAATAAATCACATAACTCAGGCTCATTCTGTTGCATTGTTTTATTCAAAAACATATTTGTGCTGTCCAACCATGATTAGGTTCCAGTTGAAATGATTGAATATACTGTACAGCCTATCATCACACCACAGCGACAAGTACAGCACAACAAATAAAAGAAAGATAAACCTTTCAAAGACACATATCTGAGGAGTTCATTTTGTTGACAGTAAAAATGACAGACAACATTCATAGGACGTAACCTTTGATACAATTCTTTCAAACACTTACACTTTTGGTTTTGATCCGTTTGGACAGAGTGCCACAGCATCTAGCCATCCATTTCCACACCGCTTATCCTGTTCAGCGTTGCGGGGAGCTAGAAGCCGATCCCAGCTGATTTCAGACAGGAAAAAAAAAACAAACAAACCAAAAAAAAAATCACAGGTTGCTGATCTTGTCTGGACCTATTGTTCGTCCTTAGCTGAAACATAATCATGAAAGTGCATTCCAATTCTATGTCTCCATTTGTGCTATAGTTTAATACTTTGGGTTCAGGGTAGGGTCACCAACCACAGGGGTGAAGCCCATTGCCAGGCCTTGGATAATTTGGTACCAGGCAGCACAGAAAGTACACTGTACATTTTCAAAAAGTGCCGTTTTATTTATATGTATTGACTGCTTTCATCCTTTCTTCAATGATTTGTCGCAGTTTTTTTCATGCCTTTTGTCTGTACTTGATTGAAATTGGTAGTTGTCCTTAAAAATCACTTTGAGACAACTTCAAATTTCCCTACATTTTGGATGAAAGTTAAGGCAAGAATGTCCTGAAATGGCCACTTATGCACCAAAAAAAACCAGCATCCAAACTTTGCAAAGTCGTGCGAACCAAAATATGTGAAAAATTAAGGGGTGTAATTTACACAAAGAACAAACTGTTAGTATTGTGTTTTCCAGTCACCCTCACATGAGACCACCTGAATGTAGGGAAACCAGTTCAGGGCATCCAGATTCTACAGGGAAACCATTTTTGGTGTTGTTGAATTAACTAAATTTGAATTTGTCAAGTGGTTGAAGTAACCCACAGGCTTAACTTTTAAATTATTTGTTTTAGTACACCATTCACAGTATAATCCAGGGTTCACCACAGAGCAGGAAAACCTTCCAATTACAAAAGTGGACTTTTTTTTTTTTTTAAATGAGCAGAAAAACAACATTGTACCCAACAGTCAGGTGTAACCACCAGGATTAATTATTGAAAAATGTTTTTTTTTTCCACATGTAAACAAACAGTTGTCCATGATAATGGCATAATCATTCGCCAGAAGCGGTTCGACCACATCACTGACAAGCGGGCCGAACATGACAAGATTACAATGGTGCTTTCGACCATTGCCGTTCATGGAAACAGTTTAGGAAATATCATTGCTTTTTTACGTGCCACAAGTTCACTCAAAGGGAGACTGGGCCGCCACACGGTCTGTTGCAAGAGTGGTCCGCAGTCCTCCAGTCACATTCATAGGAAGTCCATTGCGCCGGCAGTCAGTTGTGTGGCCTGATATGTCGGATTACGTTCTCCTCAAAGACCTTCCTCATGGTCTTTTCTATCTGCTTGAGGAAGACTTGTGGGATCCGACCACACAGGGTGTTGACCGTGTCCAGGAATTTGGCTTGCATGGGAAAGAAGAGCGACTGGAACATGTTGTCATCAAAGGGGAACTGCAACAACATCACACTGTGTTACTGTTCATCAGCAAAGCTGTTTCTTTTCATTCATACCACACACAAATATGTTACTTACAGATTCTATCAGCATGACTGGATTGCTACTTAGCACTAATTATGTGCTTGCCAGACTTGAAGTGTCTTATCTCAGCAGGGTAGAAGGAAATAACACTCCAGTCACAGAAACAGATTCTTTTTTTTTTTAATGTGAGCGGAAGAAATTTGCATCACGCTATATTGTATATGTTTAGCAGCTCAGATCAAAGAAATGTAATTATCTCATTACACGCGAGAACGTGTTGGCCTCTACACTGCCGGAGTAAAAACAGACCTTGGGTAACAAATTATAGTACAGAAAGTGAGCGCACCTGATATATATATTTTATGTTTTAAAAAGGCTGAGTACAATAATTTCCTATACAATTTAATGGGAGTGAGGCTTGGGGTGGGGCTGCCATAAAACTAAGCAGACGAAGACTTCTCATTAAAAGGTTGAATAGCATCAACTAGAAAGCAATTTCAATAAAACAAATCACCCTTACAAAGGGAGTGTTACTGGATTGAGTATTAAGATTCAGCGCCAGTCTTGTCTGACTGTATGACTGATTCTGTTTGGGTCCTTCAGTCACGGTGATGCGCTTTTGGGTCCCAACAGTAAAATGGCGATCCTCAAAGATACTTACATCGCGAATTCCATCATAAACTACTTTAAAGGCTGGCTGCTTGTCATCATGATAGACTCCACGGTTGCCATGGAGGATGGACACGCCGTCCTCTTCGGCTCCTTTGCAGTTACTCCCGTACATACAGTGATCAGGCCTGTAGTTCCACTGGCAAGGGAAGATCAATAGACACTCTGGAAAGACAAAACAAAATGAAAATCATTATACTCTACGGGAGTTGTCAGAAACCTTCATGACACAGTGGATAACCAGAAGCATACTGAGTCGGGGAGGTAAGATTCAATTTTTTTTTATATTTGTATGTGTGATGCATATTTGTACATTAAACCATGTCCAAAAAATACAGAACGTTTCAATAAAATGCATTGCATAGAAAAATGTAAAAAGTCCAATCACCTGGTTAAATAGGTACATGCATTCTGAACTAAAAACACTGGTGACCAATTTTTTAATCCTGATGTACAAGAAAAAAAGTACTGAGCTTTTTTTTTATTTTTTAATATCAGCGTCAGAAATATGTTCAGGGACACATGAAGGCTATCTCTGAATAAAATTTGCTTTTGACTCCTGTGACCAGCTGTTTAATTGTTTGAAGTACTGTATAATGAAGTTTATGTTGTGATTGTGTGACTCTACCTGGATTGTAGTGAAAGATAATGTTGAGGAGGTCCTGATCTCCCCATGTGATGTGGTTCTTGTACTTTTGGTAAAGTGGGTGCAAAAGGTCCTCCCAGGAAAGGCCACTGGCAATCATGCTGTTCTGAAATGTCAACAGAGTCCACTCACACACGAGCTGTTACTTTTTTTTTTTTGCCACAAAGTAAATCATCAAAGGAGGAGGAACATTTGCATTCCGGCTTCCAGCAGCAAATTGATGTGTTGTTAAACTGACTTCTGAGAGAAAACACATCCGCGATGCTCGCATAATCACAAAGCTTCAGCCGGATGCACTCAAACGGCTCTGAGCCTACAACTCGAAATCAACAAAATGGCATTCAGGCTGCCAAAAAGCTTTCAGTGTCGAGCGCAAAGAAAGTGCCTAACCTTGAACAATGTGCTGCGAATCCTTGTGAGATTCATCAGCATGACACCCGAATTGACCCCCGAGATGCCGTAGAAAGGATGACGCGCAAAGCGGCTGTACCAGCCGATCTTGGGGACCTCGTGCTCCGGAGCCATCGCTGCCAGTTGCGTGCTGTTGAAGGACTTCAGCATTCTCCAGATATCGTCCATGGGTCGCAGGAACAGCACATCGGTGTCCACGTACAGCAATGAGTCGACGTCCTTGAGGATGACCTGCCGCATACTTACACTGAGTAAAAATTCATGATGGGGAACCACCAACATGGAAGCATCACATGGGGCGACCTGAGCCGTTCCTGGGAGCCGAAGTGTGTAAGATGTTGCTGAGCCGTATTCATTTGGACCGAAGGGATGAAGCAACTCATTTGATGATAAATGGACATTTGCTACGGCTTTCGAGAGGCATCTCCGTGAAAATGATAAATGAGCCAATGTTTTGCACTTCTTATTGAGCAAACTAAAATATTACAAACAGCTCTCAGTACAATGCAGCGCGGCTGTGAGCGCCTATATTATTAGATTGTGCTCGCGGAAGAGTCCTTGTTTGACAAGTGTGAATTAAGGTCAAGAGGAAGTCATCGCTCTTCGTCTGATTTATGATCCACCGTGTCGAGCAGGCATAGGCCACGGTGAATTTTGGAAACTCAAAACGTTTACCGGTACTGCAGCTGAGAAGGTTTATGTTGTAATAATAGTGCTCACCACTCGATGGCGGACATTGCTCAAGAGCACCGCATCAGAGAAACGAACAAACGCAGACGGTGGCTGAATTGGACAAACAGCTCAATATAGAAGCAAGGCAGCGGGGACGACCTTTACTGCCCTCAACAAAACAATTCACGCCGAAAATCTACTCCAAATAAATTCTTGCAATTAATGTTGGTTTGCTGCTCAACAATTTTGTGTCATATTTGAATGGGATTTTTTTGGGGCAAGCGAACCATTGGCAAAGGGTGGGTGGGGGGGGGATTACAGTTTGTGTTTTTTTTTGTTTTGTTTTGTTTTGTTTTGTTTGCTTCAAAGCCTTTGTATTTGAGGAGTGAATTGTTTGTAAAAGCATTCCAGCATTCAAATGTATAAGGATACTGTACGTTAGCTCAAGAAACAAAAACAAAAAACATAACACATATTTTGCTCTTGTCATATATCATTTGGAAGTGTGTGGTCCTATGTTATTAAAAATGAGCAAGATGCCAAATTAATTGAATGTTTGAGCAAAACACAAAGCCCTTCTCATTTACACTCAACAGTAGTGCTCAGCTAACCTCGTATCCTGTGCTATTGATGAGTTCTAGTTCTCGTGCAACGTGAGCAGAATTTGTTGCCTATGTGATGATAAGAAACTTGTCAGCAGTTCAAAAATGTTTTTTTTTTCTTTTCTTTTTTTTAGCAAACCTTATCCAAATGGTCTTATTCTGGTTCAATTGGCTTTCAAAGGGCTGAGAATGTGATTTGTATTTATTTAGTTATTTGTTTTACATAAATCCTTCAAAAATCCGTAACGTTCATGATTAGGCTTTCCTGATTAAGTGTATAAATGGCCATAGGGTCTATCGATTCGTTTGCAGGAAGAGAAAAACACTTATGGATTTGTCTACAACATATTCATTATGCCGTGGCGTAATTTCAACGAACACCAACTGAAAGGGAAAATCAATACACTGCACAGTTTCCCACTTGATGGAATGACTGAATCCAGACCCATGAGACAGTTCGTTTCAATTGAAAAAAATAAATAATGAAGTCTGCATACAAGGTGCAATCTTATCAATAAGCACATAATAAATTATTAGAG
This sequence comes from Hippocampus kuda, assembly GCA_901007745.1. Classification (NCBI taxonomy): domain Eukaryota; kingdom Metazoa; phylum Chordata; class Actinopteri; order Syngnathiformes; family Syngnathidae; genus Hippocampus; species Hippocampus kuda. The sequence goes on along the minus strand of CAAKHF010025244.1, from coordinate 28,604 downwards.
TGATGAACTTGGGGGTGGGTTTGGGGGGTGTGGAGGTGGGGGGACATCAAAAGACCATTTAGTTATAATGATTTAAATCACATTATGGCCAGAGGAATAAAATGCAGGAATATTTGTTGCAGACTTACAGGAAGAAAGAGTCTCTGAGCGGCACAGGGCTTGAAGAGCTTCTTCCATTCGTCTGCGTTCCCCACTGAGAAGGTGATCGGGTACAGCTGGTACTTGAACTTGGCTGAGATAAATCCAGGCCACTGACTAAACTGGAAGAGACCAAACTTCTTTTTGAATTATCTGTGTGTGTGTGTGTGTGTGTGTGTGTGTGTGTGTGTGTGTGTGTGTGTGTGTGTGTGTGTGTGTGTGTGTGTGTGTGTGTGTGTGCGCGCGCGTGTGTGTGTGTGTGTGTTTAAATTCTTGAATAAGTGGGGACATACTGCCAATAAGCTTTTGCCATGAAAGATAAGAAAAGATAAGAAAACCTTTATTAGTCTCACAATGGAGAAATTCCCAATTCACAGCA
>CAAKHF010025244.1:16647-27799 GCA_901007745.1 Hippocampus kuda | reverse complement strand
TTCAAGTGTGACTGGAGTTCAGACGTGTGCTCTTCCGATCTCGTATGTGTGTGTGTGTGTGTGTGTGTGTGTGTGTGTGCGCGCGTGTGTGTGTGTGTGTTTAAATTCTTGAATAAGTGGGGACATACTGCCAATAAGCTTTTGCCATGAAAGATAAGAAAAGATAAGAAAACCTTTATTAGTCTCACAATGGAGAAATTCCCAATTCACAGCAGCAAAGTTATGAGACAACGGGTTAAAAAATATATACATCTACAAATAATATTGATGTGCAGGGGTCCACCGTATTTGTGCATCCCTCGAATTGTTATTAATACATTTTTTTCTCGGCTACGCTGCCTTAGAATAAGCAATAACGGCTGCCACTCTCATGGGATAACTTTGTACTTTGTACATGATTGTTGAGTCTGTCTGCCGTAATGTTGATCCATTCATCCCCCCCCCCCCCCCAAACAAACAAACAAACAAACAAAAAATAAATAAATAAATAAATAAATGTTCATGAGGTCAGATGTCAGTGATGTTGGATGAAATCGTAGCTCTCAAGTTTGTCCACACCAACACATTTCAAACCATGCATAGTGAATAGACCTAAAACCGGACTGTACCGGACAGAATTGTCCACAACAACTGTTTTGAGAGTAAGGAGGGGAAACCGGGTCAGACCAGCCATTGATTCCATTTTAGAGAGGCGTGTCCCAAAACCTTTGTCACTATTAAGCAGAGAATCCTTTCTGGCTTCTCCCGCAAGGTGACTTTGAAATGATGCACAGTGCTGGAGCGCAGCAGGGTGTCAGTGATAGATTGCACCCAAGTGCAGAGATAAAAGGGGGATGTGTCATTATTAGAACCTCTGAAAGCATTGTTAAAAATGCTCTGAACTTGATGTCATATATTACCGAGCGGGGTGAATGTTCGCTACGCTACCCGCAAGGCTTGTAGACCGTAGAAAAAAAAGTTTTTTTACTATTTTTGTCTATGCTTCTCTGCAAAGCCATATCCAAGTGTGTGTGTGTGTGTGTGTGTGTGAGAGAGAGATTTTGGTGAACAGGTGCCTGAGCCATCGTTACCTTTTCTTGAAACTGCGGGATCAAGAGGTCCTCAGCAAAAATGTGAACTTTGATCTTCTTCAGGCTGAACAGGACAGCTGATTTGACGAGCGTTAAGGTCTCCTCCAGGCGACTCCCGCACGCCACCATAGCCAAGTGCATGAATTCCTCGCGGGTGCGCCTGCCCACAGCCCGTCCTGTTTTGCTAACAATACACAAATAAAGAAGAAGGATGTGACACGGTAATATTTTGCGGACTGTCCTCTTATTGGTGCTCAGGTGTTTAGGGTGTAGCACTACCTTCCTAGTCCACATAACATAGATAGAAGCCGATCCGACTGCTCTGTAACCATTTTGTAGTCGCATATTATTTGATACTGCTGTCGTTTGTTGTTTCGCACGTCATTTTCTGCATTTTGTTTTCGTCTTTCTTTTCTCTCAGTTACCTCTCTTTGCATTTTCCAACAAATCTCCATCAAAATATAAATACCCACAGAGGGACGATATCAAACTTGCCTGTCGCACAGAAAAAGAAAACATTTGTGTCATAAAAAGCTTTCGATTCAAATGCTGCGTCGTGCAGGACCAAGCACCCGACAGAGTGAGAGATCGAACATGCACTGTACAGTGAATGCTCATAACTAAATGAATGAAATGTGACTATTTTGGGGTTTTTTTAAGTGAGTATTTTCACTGAAATTGCAATGGTGAGACTATGAAGAGCAGTAAAAAAAGAAAAATACAAAGTTTCCGTTGTGCCACTTATTAAATGCTCCATGTCCCTGATTGAGTATTCATTGTAGCACTACAGAGGTCGCCGACCGCAATTCAATCAAAACAATGACGGAAACATAAAACATCAGCCGCTACAACAAACTTACTTACACTTTATTTACACGTTGGGGCTTTGATGCCTTCATCGTTTCGTTTTTTGCTCACCATCTTTTTTTTAGCATGTTTTCAAATCATTTTTCCCTCAAAAGCAAACATCGGGCTAAAATGAAGTGATAAGAGAAAAGGTTGCAGCCTCCGAGCGTTGAGACCATCCTGTGTGCCTGAGGCGCAATGATGAAGTGCAGTTGCGGAGTAACGTGAAGGAGTTGGGAAATCTGTCTTCCGCACCTTTCAAGGCCGATCCCTTGACAAGCGTGAACAAAACACACTCCAATTCTCCACCGAGATGATTGAAGTCCCGTCTTCTGTCAACAACTATGAAAAGATGTTGCACTCGGTCAAGCAAAAAAAATAAATAAATAAATTGCATATTCATGCTTAGAACCGCTAACTGTACTCAATCAAATACACACAGAGACACACACTCACAATCGCTGGCTATTTTCTTCCAAGAGTTTCATGAACAAAGTACACATGACAGTTTGTTTCACGGCGGAGTTGCTCACATCTGGAAGCTGTCAAAAAGCTCAGCGGAGGAACCAAAGGAATGAATTCAATGCCTGCTGCGGAGCAAGCCCAAAACTAGGCACTGCCTCAAGTCAGCACAGACAACGTTTCACACCAGGCACAGTGGAAAAGAAGGTCAAGCTTTAAAAGACAGTTTTCAAAATTAATCCACGACAACATATCAAGAAAAAATAATAATAAACGCCAAGAAGCCAAAAAGAACACCATTCATCCATAACCCGAACAACATATCTTTTAGTGTAACTCAGTTAAGAGGACCTAGCCAGGCCATGAGGCCCATTTCAGCTTCTTCCAGCCACATCCAGTTCACGCAGTGCTTATCAAAGACATTCCACAGTTTGCACAATTCCACAATCTTAGCGAAACACGATTGAAAACTGAACCCAGAACACGCTGGCTGTTCAACTATGCGCATTGCATGTAAAAACTAAGATTAACTTTGTTTTGAATGACAGGTCGACAGAATGACCTCATCAAACTAATTTCATTGTAATACATGGATACAAGGTTATGGACTAGAATTCTGCATACGAAGTAATGAGACCAGGGTCACTTGTGTACATCTGTTGTGTGGTTCGAGCAGGGGTAAACCTTTTTTGATCGAAGATCTACTTCTCAAGAAGAGACCCGTTGCCACATGGGCACACACATGCACACACGTTGCCATGATGAGCAACAGCCACAACGGCCCCTGACATGAGCGAAACAGAAAAATAAAGTGGATGCAAGAGTTTGTGTTTTTGTGAAAAGGAAATCCCTGCCTACCTTAGTCGAGACCTCACACGGAGACATGAGACGCAATTTTCCAGTGTGTTAAGTGCAGAAACTAGTGTACGCATTTGTGTACCATTTTAAAATGCTTCTCCTGGTGCTCCAGATTGCCATTGTTTGCCAGTGCCGTCGGTCAATTGGATATGAAACAAACTTTGAACGAGAATAATAAAATAAAAAAGATATACTGCAGCGGCTCTGATCGCAAGCTGTAATTGCAGGCTGCTGACCGCTAACAACTATTGGTGATGCAGATCGTGCGCCACCGTAGGTTGTTTTGTTTTTACAATACTTTTTTTGCGAAAGTGAAACTGACCAGATGCTTAGGGCGCAGTGTACACTAACACAAAAATATATCATGCTAATAACACGTATGCAGACACACATTTTTTTATCTTCATTTCTCCTACACCCCTCGCGATCGTCTTGGGACCGGTCCGCGGACTACCGGTCAAACGCGAGCGACTGGTTGGGCACCCCTGGGTCAGACTATATAAAGGTAAATGATTTTGGCCAGTGTTTGAAGCGTCATGATCGGCCAATTTAATCGGTCGGACGACTTTCTGCACCAAAACAATACCTGCTTGATTCGTGTGACCGGCTCTCTAAAAATCGACGGACTCCCTTCACAGAGCGAGCATTTGCATTGGCAAAATGTTGCGCGGGGATTTATCAAGCTCTTCTTCTACCATTCCATAAACTGAGTGATTGTGTGATTGATGAGTAGAGACGTGTAATGTATTGAGCGCGGCTAGAGAGCTGGCGCTAAACTCTGTATTTTTAGCCAGAGGAAGCCGTGGCATGGGTCAAGAGGAAATGATCGGACTTGCGAAAACGGGAATGTTTGTCGATTGAGCGTATTTCAAGGAAACGGGTCCTGCTCACTTGGAAAGATCAAACATAAATCCGTGTGACAAACACGTGCGAGTAAGACTGAAAATAGAATCTTCAACACCTTATGTATCCATGTATGCCTGCTGAGCTAAAATTATCCACTTCGGGAAATCTTCTCCCAAAAATAATTGTCTTAGAAGTGTACGTTTAATTCAGCAAGATTTCAAATGCTTTGACTCGGTGCTCTGTGTGTGTCCCTCAACCACAGAAGTCATTCTTTTGTGTTTTCCAAACCTGCTTTTTTTTTTCTTTTTTTTTTCACGGCACCGACTGACACCTCCTCCACCCCATTTCCCTTATCAGTGGTGAGCACACACGGAGGAGTGTGGCTTCTGGGCGGACTCAAAGGTCCTTTCTCCGTGAAACGCCTTGATGGCTTTTATCTCAGCAGCAGCGTCTCCAACCTGCAGTCTCTGCTTTCGGAGGAGAATACATATTGCCCGACGGCAAAGAAAGAGTCTGCGGGCTTTTAAGGAGCCTATAGCTGATACAGTACAGTAAGAAGGCGGGGGTGGTGAGCTATGAGAGGTCTAATTCAAGGACGCCGCCCTTGAACTTCTCAAATGGACAAATTGTAAGCGGATGCACTGCGATTTCCTGTAACCAAACGTAGCTGACAACACAGCACTCTAACATCCACGGTAGTATTCCTCAATGTCTGTTGACACGGACACCTTGAAAGAGGTCATTTAAAAGCTGCCAGACAGGTACCAATTTAACAACATGCTTCATTGTGTGATAATGACAACCTATGCTTGTTTTTTTTTTATACTTTATATTAGTGTGGTCTGCCTCTGATCAGGTGCCTAGTGGTTAATACATCATTCTAATTACAGTATTTTATTTACAAAAAAAAAAACAAATAAAAATCACCTACCTCGACACGAGTCACACAATCACAGTGGAGGAACAGCAAAAAAGAGCAACATCGCATACCGTACTGTGCCTTAACCAAGAGAGTGAGTAACACCCAATTTTTAATTGGCGCAGTCAGAATGGAATCACTTCAACAGTGCTGTTATTTTTACGGTTGTAGTTGGTTATGTAATGAATACAGCATATTGTGTTGTTTCTACTATTTAACTTCATGCGAGAGGCAAAATACAAGTGTGTCAGCTCACAATACTGATGCAGTGCAGTTTTACCACCTTGACAACTACAACTACAATGATAAGCATGTGTAAAATTCATCTTCGGACATGTCATTCACAGTGGCTGCCTGGAGTGGGCACACACACACACACACACACACACACACATCTCGCCACCTCCCTCAGATGGATGCGCAGGGTCCCTGCCTCGTCTGCCAACATTTGCTCACCGGTGGCCATTCTTTCTGTAGACAGCATTTTTTTTTGGGGGGTGGGGGGGTCTGTAGGGATGTTCAATCCCACTTGTTTTTCAGACCGATACCTCTTTTAATACATACAACTTCATTCAACACAATGACAAAAAAAATTGCGAACAAAAATCTTTCTTTCTGACACCGGTGATGATTCGCTGATGTCAAACTGCCGCAGCATAGCACCAACTACTGCTGAGGAGGACCTAATCAAGATTTTTATTTTTATTTTTTTTTTAACTTGAGTATCAGTGGCTGGCATCAGCATCCTCCACGAGGACCCGATACCTAAAAATAATAAATAATACCGTGCTCGTCCATCCCAAATTCAGCTTTCATAGATTTACAAGATTGTGCAGGTGTAATCAAAGAATGCTTTCGAGAGAAATGGACAAACAGGCTCTTGACAATGCCAACAACACATGGCAAAGCAAGTAAGAATATTAAAAGATATGAATGATAGTCAATTATATATAACACTCTCATCTAGTAATCCGTCAGTCAGCCATCCATTTTCCGATTGGCTTTATTCTCACAAGGGGCGCCAGCTGTCTTCGGGCAGCAGGCGGGGGGGCACTAATCTCATAATGTCAATATTATTAGATGTTGTCAAGAGGTTGGCAATACGGCAAAGTAAGGTGTCATGAAAGGCAAAATGTGATTTGAGCAAGGCCTCGAGGTCAAAGCCAACGCATCACCGTGCCCTCTTTCAACATGACAGCCCCTCCGCTCATTAATTGTACGTTCTCGTCGGATATTAAATTCCAACAGTGGGATTATTAGCGACAGTGAAGCAATCAGGCATTGTTTGCGGTGTGGACTGTGTGTGTCCTCGCGGAACGTGCCAAAACCCTTCCATTTGAAATTGGTCGATGATATTCCGTGCGCTCGCATGTAAACGTGGAAGGGAGGATCGCTCGGAGAAAGAAAATCTGCGCTCACCTCTTTGCATTGACGTTGCCCACTCGCTTGGTCACTTTCGCGTTTTTTCGTCCCGTGGGGAGATCTTCCTCACGCATCCTGACCGCCGTGGGAGATTTCCTCGCCAACTTTGAGCCAACATCGCGATCGCGCTTGACCGACGACGACGTGGAAGAGTTCCTGCCCTCCTCCGCCGCAACTTGTTTCAGCAGACGACCGTCCGCGACATTGCCTCCCCAAAAGTAGAAAAGTAGGAAAACTCCGAAACACAGGGCGATCACAACTACTTTGCAGTGGATCCGCATGGCGAGAGCGACTTGATCCGGGGGGAAGGAGCACATCGGACTCTTTTCATGTTGTCTGCGGCTAAGGGAGAGTAACCAGAGTTGACATTTTGTTGCGTATCTCCTCTTGGAATTCGCTGCTGCTCATGATGATGATGGAGAGCGGAGAGGACACTTTCTCACAGCCTATGGAGGGTGACACCGCGGGGGCGTGGTCTCTCCAGCTTTGCCGTAAGTAATGGAATATTACCGCACCAATTGTTCATGTCATTTCTAATTATGGGTCATTTTTCACACACTTGTAATTACGTAAAATAGATAAAACAACCAAGAGATAAATACGCTACATGTATTTCAAAGCAGCAACAATAAGATTTTCTTTAACTTTTGTCTGAGGAAATATCATTAACAAGTTGTAAATCCTGAAATTTTATGTGGGGCATCTAAAAGTCGATATATTTGGGCATTAAGAGTGTGAAAAAATGAATTTAGAAAAAGTATTGGAAAAAACATTACCTTTTTAATGATAACAACTCTCAATAATTCAAATGTGTACTCATATCAGTAAAATTTGCTGATTTTCCAAATGGAATTCAGTAGAGTATGTTCTAAATGCTATTGGTCAAATCGTATGAAAATGGGATACAATGCATTATATATCGACCGACTGTTTTCTGTTTATCATCGACTGGTGGACTGGCCGAGTGTACAAGTATTATTGTTCATGCAGTATATTTCTAAACTCTTCATAGCAACACTGTTGAATACACGAGCTGGAGCCTATCCCGGGCAAATAAAAGAATGCTATACTGTAATAAATTACACAGTCAAAACAAACCGACGAGTGACTATAATATCTTATTGACCGTGTACACGGTTCATTACGGTAAAAAAAATGGCCGCTTTATCCGGCGCTCCGTGGAAGTGAGGCTTGTTTTCTGGTGAGTGCATACAGTCACGTTTTTACTCTTTAACCGTATTGTATGTTAACGGCAGTTCAATAAAACGGTTAACTGCTATCGTGCGGAATGAAAGTGGAACAATGTTCACAAATTTGTGTTGTAACTGTGGTGATTTCGGCCACATTCCTTGCGCTCGCATCAACGTGGTCCGTGTAAACAAAACTCCCATTGAAAAACTACGACGTCTAGTTTGCCAAGCAGACACGTAAAAATACTTTAACTTATGGGCACAGCGCTTACTTCATTCTCCTTTATTTGGCATTTCCTACGATTCGGTGTAATGTACACACAAATCATTGACATGTGCTCAATATTCAGAATTATATTGGTGTTACGGGCGTAATGTGCTCAACCCTTACTTACGAATCAGCGTGACAAAAGTCATGAATGCCAGTGAATACGTCATCGAATTCTATCGTAAATACAGCCAAACAACCAACTACAATTCCAATCGTAATGGTATTTGTTGGCCACAGGTTTAGGAGACATGAAACAAGCACAACGTTTTAACAGAGGGAACCACACAGGGGCGCACTGCAGTCAGCAGGTCTCCAGCCAGCGTTGAAAGCGTCCTTGTCCTTGCTCGCTTTGCAGGTCCTTCCTTTTCATCAAAATATTCACAATGATAACGCCTGCGTTTGACCTGAGCCAGGATCCAGAGTACCTTATCCTCTCGGTCCGTGTCCCGTACACCAGAACGTCAGAGTTCGACCTCTACATTGATGGAGCAGATGTGAAATTCTATGCCAAACCCTACTTTCTGAGGTGAGTGTATCAGCCTCCTCCAACATATAAGAGCTGCTTTGGAGTGCAGAGGTGTAATGCAATTTCAATATAATCAAAATGTCATTACCTTTAGGTTCAGTAGCAAAAGAACAATTACAGCTCAACCATCTGTGTCATTTTTATTTTTAGGTTAACGCTTCCAGGAAGGGTAGTGGAAAATGGAAGAGAAAAAGCCACATTCGACATTGATAAAGGTATGTCATAACACAATGGGGGGGGGGGGAGTGTTTAGTTTTAGTATGTAATACTAGCCTGTTTTATCGGCGACATGCTGTGTCAAACTAATCCTGCATCATCTGCTCCAAAATCTCCTGGAATGAATGTCGTTGTGTAGACTTGTAACGAGCAACTTTGATCTTTTTATAACAATGAGACCTTAAGTCATCTGCATTTGTTGTATGGACTGCCTTCCTTTTTGACAATTCGCTACATCCGTAAAGATAGATTCAGATTCACCGTGTTGATACCACAAATTAAAGTCTTGTCCATCTGCAGGACTCTTCACTGTGCACATCCCTAAAGAAACATGTGGAGTGCACTTTGAAGGCCTCCAGATGCTGACAAGTCTCCTCGCCCCCAGAGGGTCCCGCTCAGCAAAGCCTCTGTTAGAGGACATCAGCCCAGGTAAGTCACGACAGTGCGTCATCGGCAGTCGGCGCTCATTTGCACATGTTCGCGTGACTTGTGTTGCCATCGGTGTTTGGATTTTGAAAAGATTGTCGTGAAAGTGGGGCCAACGATGATGCGGAAGATGAGGAGGAGTTTGACTGGCAGGTGGAGCAGGAAGTCTACGTGGAGAGATCGGAGGAGGAGCTAAGTGGCCTGCAGAAATATGGCTTTGGCAATAAGAGGTCCGGAGTGTTTGGCAGATTACAGGTAAGGCAGGCGAAGAACGCCCTAGCACGGATCAAAGCCGATTCCTGATATTAAGCTTTCATTCGTCATGCCATTTAATTGTTGCTGTTGCTCTTTTTTCTTTGCTGGTCTTTATGTTCTGACAGGAAGAACTCGGTGACGTGGTAGATGTCAAAAATCCAGACAGCACAACAACGGCGGAGAGGAGGCAAGCACGGCTGGAGGCAGAGGCAGAGGCCTTTTCCCCTGATCATTACCTGTAAGTTTAGCGCAAACCAAAACGGAAACGACTCTTCTTTGCAGCATGTCGTGTCTTTCCGCTGACCTATTTGATATCGTTGCAGAGCTGATTTGTTTGAAGATGATGAGATCAGGAGACTGCTGCAATTCAGATCTTGGTGGACAAAACTTGGTCCTTCACCTGAGCAGGAAGAAGAGCCTGGTATGTTTGTCTTGACCTGTTTATGCCAATGTACTGCAATCTCTAAAAATAGGACTTGTGCATTCGGTTTGATCCCAAATATGTCGCGAGTAAGGCCTCAGCTCGGTATGCCGTTTGCATTTTGGTTAGCAGCAAGTTTGTTTTTGATGAGTTGTCTCAATCTGAAGACTTCCGGAAGGTGGCAGAAAGTAGCAGAGGATTAAGAAGGCATGGCTGCAATGTTGTCGAATCTCTTTCAGCCCAGTTAATGACCGCCGACATCGCCCTTTTTTTGTAGTACACTCCAATGGATTTCACCGGTGGGGGTTTCTCTTCAACACAGAGCTAACATTGTTCTCACGCAATACATGAATACCCAAAGGACACATCAGTCAGTCTTCTTACGGCCCACCTCAAGAGGAGGGTCAAGGCTCGGCTTGCCGGCTAGGAAGCTGCATTGCCTAACATTTCCCAGGGCACCTCAGGAGCAATGGCACTTGCCTTTTACGAGAGCTCGAACTTGGACCTCACTCAGTCACTGGTTCACGGTGATGCCTTCTGGCATCATTCAAGAAATGCTTCTGTGACAACCCAAAAAGGGATTACAGATTCTCAGTATCCTGCTTCCTTCCACAGTTCAAAGTGGCTTTTATTATCCCTTTGCCATCCATCGAGAAAGAAAATCAATTGCTCATGAGCTAAGACGGAGAGAGCTCTTTGATAGCCGGAGCGTCCCGACTTCATTTCTTTTTTCACAGGCACGATGGCTGGCGAAGGCCTCCGCAAGCTATCCAGCTCGTCTCCGCATCTGCTAATACCGGCACGATTTAAGGAGGCGCATGGCCCCCAGTTGCAGTTTAGATGGAGTGCGCGGCCGCTAGCAGGCTCGAGCGAGGATTTAGATTAAACAGATAACATTCTCACTGGAGGCAGCGCTTTTAGCGGTGTCAAAGGACCCTTCTCTCCGCACGCAGTCGTAACGATATTTCGAACGCCTTCATATTCGGGTGCGATCGCTCGTGGCGTCTGTTTGGTCAAGTGCGAACGCTATCGCGCAAAGCCCGGCGCGCGCCAAACCTGGCCGTGGTTAAACATCTGATATCAGCATGTGTTCCTTTCACAGAGGTGTGCTTTTTGAAGTGCCAGTTTCTGTTTTGGCGAATGACAGGTGGAAGTGCACCGTAAAGCCGAAATGTGTAACATAAAACATCATTCTATGCATCGATGCGACTTATTTTTACCTCTTCACGAGGGCGAGTGTTTCCCGCGTTGGAGACCAGTTGACTTATTTATTCCTGGCCTCACAGCTGATCCAAATTAAGCAATTGTCATCCATCCGAGACCGTTGGTTTAAGATAAGGAGCCAGGGGGCTCCAAATCTGCAGAATGGGATGTACAAGGGCCACTTGGGCCGCAGTGTTCGCCATATTCATACCCTAATTTAA